>LJIJ01000364.1:0-132229 GCA_001718145.1 Orchesella cincta
CCAGCTTCTTGACTCGAGGTCACGTCGGCTGAAAAGTCTTCTCACATTAGACTGCACTGGGGAGGTCGCTGATATAAATGAAGTGGGTAGGATTTCTACTCTTCTGCTGCTGTCCACTGGAGTGCTCCGATGTTGGAGTAACGCTCGTGTCAAGATGGTGATGGGCCATCTGAATAAGACGAGCAGCTCTCGGAAGATGACAATTGTAAGGGAGAATTCTTGACGTGAGATAGATGGGTTCACCAGTCTTTGGATTGTACACGTAATTACCCTCCCATTCCTTCCCTTGGGAGATGTCTGCTAAAATGTGGTCGTGCATTGGAATGCCTATTGATGCGGCGGATGAAACGGGTAGATTATTAGGTGGGGAAATGGCCGTAGGGGAACTCACACCTCCTTGATGCTCCCCACCTCTCGGTTGCTGATGAGATGATGTACAACTGTACAAGCCAGTAGTTGCAGGTGGTTGATGCTGACTCGAATCCGGCTCACTCCCTCCAATATGTGCTGCGGTCATTCCGGAGGATGATGATGCTTTATTCTGAAACTCGTGGAAATCACACCCAACCACTTCGTCGAGAGAGTAGCCGACAACCTTCTCATAAGCTCGGTTTACAAACTAAACAAATGAAAGAGTAGATGATAAAAGCACACAAATTATTAATCACTTTTCAAGATCAACTCCTATTCAGCCTAAACATACATATTATGCTTGTATGTACTTATATGTATGTATATATAGCTAGCTACACATTATCATTTTCTATACAGTTTGTTTGGTGTAGGAACAAAAGTGAAAACCTGGACGCGATGAGATGAGTCCGTTATAATAACCAAATCCTTCCAATGGTCCAATGCAGCTGCCATTGCTCTAGCCGTTCCCAGTTTCACAGCAGGTCCCACCAAACACCGATCATATTGGGAGAGCTGTATTTGCCAGTAGTTAGTAGACGTGTTGCCTGTATCCACCTCAATCTGGTTGTAGGATTAGAAAGTGGATAAGAAAGAGAAACATTATTTCTCCACTTCGCTAATTTTCAATGCATGCTCTATTTCTCGTTTTAGGCAGACACGACTGGTCTTGAATAGCTAACAACACGTGGATACATTGAGCTGAGTATAATAACTTTGTTTTACCTGATCAACTCCGGCTTCCAGAAGAACATTCAAAACATCGTTTTTTTCATAGAACCTGTTTTCAACAAATATTGCTTTGATCAGTTTAATGAATGAGGTGGTGTAATAGATGTATTGTGTGCTATATCTCATTTTATGTTTATTCATCTACAAATGAAAGCTAATTTTTGGATGAATAAGCATTATTCATAAGCATAAATTATTTATAAAATTCTGTGAAAAATCTAAAACTCAAGTCGTGTAAAAATGCTCGAGGAAAATAAAATTTTCCAAATCCGGTATTAAAATATGGATGACTCTTTATTTTGTTACGTCAAACACCAACCAATCCCCTTTTCCACCCAAGGGCAACAAGTTTTATGTGGTAATAGTAGCATATAGAGTAAAATAATATACTTGTAAATCCTGCATAGTTGATAGTATAAAATATTTTCATACATTACAGCACATTTCTTCACATTATCAATCAACAAGCGTAATCTGGATTTTCTACGCTAAGAACACCAAACTTTAAAGTATCTCAAGGGCAAGATTACCAGGTACCGATCACACGTAATAATAATTTCTTGAGGTAATGTTTGACTCTCCAATTTCCAACTTGCTATATAGTCGAGTTTCAAGCAGAAGCCTTTTACGATTTTAGCGTATAAACTAGGACATCTCAAGAAAATTCTGATAGCGTATTGGTGAAGTAACAGGAAAGCTCAGTGCAACAAGGCGTGAGTCTGAGTACCTTCTCCATGAAATGATATGCTTGCCTCCAGTTAACAGTCTTATCCTTCATAGATTCCAAGGAAAAGGAACGGGATTGCTTTAGCTATCTTTCTTCAGTATAATTGTAAAACTAGGGCTTAGCGAGAAAATATACGAACGATAAAGAATGAAAGAAACTCGTTAAAAAAGTCTGTTCTACAAGCATAAACTGTATATTGAACGGTTTACAGATAATGCCGCTTTTACCAGCAGCAGAACGGCAGTTAGATTAGAAATAGCAGATTTTATATCATTAATATCGTTTCAACGTGAGCGTTCAGACTACTGTCGTGATATGTGATCTTTATATCGTGATATGATGCGACAGACGGGAAAAAATTACATAATACCATAATGGTTACTAACATATTTCGAAAGTGTAGTTCGGATGTATAGCAATAGATTAAATTTAATACGGTTATAGGATATTTTGGAAGATGATATTTGGTTAGTACGCAAGCATACTAGCGTATGTTCGTCATGTCATAAGACCTCATTTCCTTTCCTTAAGTAACTATCCCGCAGGCATATATGATGACGACAATGCATGGTTTGGTAAGCAATAATATTATGAAATGAATGTTGGTGCTATATTTTTACCCTTACCAATAGAATAAAGATGTGAGAAATCATAAATATAGCATGAAAATGTAATCAATAATGCCATGATTGATATTGATTGACACAACTCTGTAGAAGGAACCACCTGCATTTACCAATTTGTCTAATTGCTACAAAGGGTGAAAGTAGAGAAAGCTTTTTTTCTTACGTTTTCTTAACAAATGCGATGACCACGAGGATTGAGTTGTCGTCTTTCAGCTTCCTACAAAACATTCAATAAGAGCTCACGATTATATCGGTTGTGTGGATGTGGTTCGCATTGTTCAAAATGCTCACAAATCTCCGTTTTTACCGGATGATGGACAATGTGTTCTGGGGTAAAAGTTTTGGCTGTCTGTAGTCCAAAAATAGAAGGTCAAATGTCGTCGGGTCATACTCTGCATCGTTCCAACTTCCTGAGGAGACATTTTCCGACCGGACTGGAGTTACCGACCATCCCAACCGATCTGCACCCGCATAGATACCATTGTACAAGCCATCCTCTCTCGGAAACGCCAAACCGATCTAAAAAACAAAAGCACATATACCAATAATTATAGTGTACAGTCCCAACTCTTCGTAAAAGATGACAAGTCAAAGTCAATAGTTGATTTTTACGTATTGCAGCATCTAACAAACCCACGCTTATTTATACTAAACAACCAATTTGCTTTCTCGTGTGGAGACGACAAGAAAATTAGATGAGAACACACTTTCAACTCCATTTGACTGGGAAAAGCTTTTCCATTTTCAAAATTAGATACACTTTCTTCCAACCACCGCATCGCGGTCTCTTCCATTCAATTGAATTCAACGTGAAATGGAATTGGGGAGAGTAAAGAAAGTGAGCATGAAATATGCTAGCTCTCTGTGCTTACTCAAAGGAGAGAAAGTACTTGAACTATAGGAAATGATGTTGATATAGAATGGACAAAACTCAATTTGTATGATCTACTACTACGTGTGTCCCCTATACACGTCAAACAAGACAATGATAGGGTGATTACAGCTCGTCCTCCATTGTCTATCATCTTATGTGCAATCTTTAAGCACAATCAAGTCGTTGAAGAGAAAATAGACTTTCTCTTGGCACTCAACCACAGAGCATGTGGACAGTGTGAACCATCCAACAGGTAATTTTCCATACTTGTCTACGCTCTGGGTTCCTCTTACCTTTTCTACGGTGCTTTCAAACTGCATCTCCTTTTCTTAACATGCCATTTTTTATGAAGACTCTGAGACTAGCGCTGTAAGACCACAGGAAGCAATCAAGTAGAAAATTTAATTACATTTTCCCTATTTACTATTCTTTCTAGCAAATTGAATGGGCAATTCAAACAAGGACAATAAATGATCTGGAAAATTGGAGATAATGACGCGTGCCTGCTTTCAAATACATTGGCTAACCTTTTGAGACTTCCGTGTAGAGATTGAGGGATAAAAACGATGGTCTTTAACTTCCATGTATGTAGTATGTACTCTTCTGTCAAGGATGACAAGCAAAGTAAATAAATTGAAGCCTCTCAAATCAACTCTAAACGATCTGATTACATAGCCTCTCCACCAAACAGAGTGGGAGTCCAATCCAACCCTTTTCCTTTCTTCCTCCTGTCTTTTTCTTTCCAGTCAACGTCAACAAGCATTATGGCTTACGTCAATTATTCCGACCTTTTGCTCCAAACCTACCCAACAAAAAAGTTTGTTCAAGAAAAGAAAAGTTGACAAGAGCCAAAGAAAAGAAGATCACGGGAAGAAAATAAGAAACGACAGGGAAAGTATATTATATCAACAGGAAAACCAAATGTTCACAAAAGGAGGGCAATTTATTGATTGAGAACTAATTCGATTTGCCTTTGTAGGTATTCACCCTATACACTCACCTGTATTTTGGGGGTCTATTGCTGGCCAGGGTTAGAGTAATACGAGTTTAAAGCTTTTGTTGTTAACAAAAGAAACAACATAATAAATGTACATACAAAAATCCAAACAAGAAAACAACCACGCGTTGGAGAATGCCCATGTTATTTCCGTTCTATCTAATATCTAAAACTTGTTGAATACAACTTGCAAAATGTTCCACAAGAAACCTTGCAAAACCGTACAACCACTATGACTAAACTCAGATCTAGCTCATAAAAATTGCCAATTTACTAGTCGCACCATCTCAGAATGCAAAAAATAAACAATTTTTATGTATTTACATACTGATTTCATGAATACACTGTATTTATATAGTGACTGAACCAAATATTCAATACTAACTAATCAAGAGTGCTAAACATGCATAAGATAGAGTTAACATAAAAATCCGTTAGTAGGCTAAAATGAACGGTTCATTTTGAAACTTACATGGCGTGCCATTTTTGGCGAGTTGACGTGTGAACCAATATGATTAGTAAAAAGTCCGCCTTTCCCTTTAATTCCTCCACCTCCTCCTCCTGCTCCACTTGAGTAGAGTTGATGTGGGATGTAGTTTTGTTGATGCTGATCTCCTGAAGCGTTCTTACCACCGCCACCAACGACGTCCCCACCTCGGTTCTCTATATAAAAAAACAATGCACACGATGAGTTTAATCACATCAAGATGATATTAATAAGTAACTCTGCGGAATTTATCATCTCATTCTTGACTCCCTACCGACTTGCAACGCGAATAATATTTGTCATGTGTCTCAGTCAAGTCAACTCAAATGTTTAAATCTGCACCATCGCATCACCATGAATCATTCAGATTGTGCAAACATAACCTCAAAAGCATGTCGACACAGCAAAGCTTTAGCATCCTTCTCATAGTCCTCATCATTTTTTAAATACCACTCACTCTCTCTCAACCTTGCTACATGGGAAACGGTCTTTGGATCATGCATATTTTTTGCAATACAAAAAAACTTGTTCGTTTCAGCCTATCATTTTGTCGTGCATGAGTTCCCTTGATGGCTTTCTATTCTGAGTGAGCCCTCCTACTCTTCCGTTTCCATTTGATGATCACTGACAAGTGTATGCAAACAAAAACTGGATCACTCAAGTTTTAACCCTTTCCCCTCTACTCCTGGCTTCCACAGGAGACAAACTATGAAAGAGAGAGTCAACATAGGAAAAAGTTTTGAATTTGAGAAGAGAGAGAGAGAGATGTGTATAAATATGTATCCCCTGTGCTTCCATGTTCCTCCTCCTGCAACTCAGGAGAGCTTTAACCTAATCCATTTTCCTCTCTTTCTCTAGCTCATCTTTAAGAAAGACGACTTTAGATGAGGACATTACTTAGGGGACCAGTGTTAATTCATAAATTTACTCTGAGAATTAGCGACCTGCTCTACTGGGAGAACTCTGAGAGCTCATCAAGCAGAAAAATGCTCCTCTTGTTACAATGTCGACGTCCGTAGATACTTGTGCAAGTGAAGTGAATACCCGTATATTATTATGCAAACGCCACGCAGACAAGAAGGCGAGGCTGAAAAACATGAAATGAAAATGAACGAAAATAAGTCAAGTCGAAAAAGTATGCAGTCAAGCCCCATAATTTCCAAGATAAAGATGAAAGTTTTTTTTCTACTAGTTCTTTCCAACGATAAGACTAAAAGGAGTTTATATGCGATTACGTGTTGAAGATGACGGGGATGATGATGATATACTCAATCAGGTTGCAAAAGACAGCTGCTCTCCATCCATAAAAAATAGCCCTACTGACTGAATAACTTGCTCTCTTGCATATATATATTTATAACACAACAAATTTTCAACTTCCTCATCCTATATAATATGTGCTCATTCCTAACACTTTGTGAGAACGTTCCAATTTTCCTCCCAAAATGTATTCTTCAAAGAAAATAAGAGAGTTGTGCGTGTATGAGTAAGATTCGAGCTTGAAAACTTCAAAGGAGCGAGTGAACCGAACCCAGTTTTGTTTATGAATACGTCAGATTGGGAAGCAGAAAGCATATATATTTAACATTTTTTACTCTCCTTCACACACCGACCGAATTATGAATACGGTTTTGTATCTGGTTCTGGTTGGAAAGCTAGAAAACTAGTTACTTCCTCTAGCGAATAACTAACGAGAGCATAAGCGTATGTATGGCTCATAAATGAATGATGGAATGGAGTTGGAATGGATAATAATGAGGATAATGATGTGACACAAGAGCTACCAGCAGCCATAAGCCGTTGTCTACTTGCGCAACGTGTGTGTGCATTGCTTAATGATGTTGGGATGTGGGAAAAGGAACACATTGAGGCTCAATGATTGAGCTAAGGAAAGTAAAGATGGCTTCTAGAAAACGCCACACTTTCCACTCAGATTTTCTCCCATGCTTCCTTTAGATTTTACCACAGTTCCATGCTCCCCTTTAGATGTGTGCAGTTATATCTCAAGTATTTAATTCCCTGGTTTGAACTCCATTTCAATTTCATCTGTTTACCCGTCACCCGTCTGTCTGTCGGCTTTCCCTTTTTATTAAAATGCCCCTCTGTCCTGTCTCTAATCTCTAACTTTCATTTTCCACTGCCAATAAAATTTGGACAGGGTACAATGCAGCTGTAGTGATTATGTATAGAAATATAAAAGCGGAAATAGAATACAAGCATCGAAATTGAAATGGGTTTCTAGCCTTTGCCCATCTATAATTCCAGTTTGCCAGTCTGAAATGCAGAAAACCAAAGTAGTTTCAATATATGAGGCTGCTCAATCCAATGCATTATTCAGATGGTGAAAAAATACATATATTTTTAGATTTTGTTCAGTTAGCTTTCAAAATACTAAAGTATTATATCAAATGTTGCATTGAATTTTGATATAAACCCCACTGTAAATTACGCAAACCACACCAGTCACCAGAAGAAGAAAGATTGTCAAACCATTATCTCCATCTACTTCCATACAACATTCTAACTCAGCAACTCAGCATTATATCATAATCAGAGCACCTAATACATAAATGAAATGGGATAGGTTTGCTCCTGCCATTACAAATAAATATTCCAATGCCCACAATATGAATGATGACAAATTTAATCTCAATGCGGGTCTGGTAACATTCCAATAGAATCAAGTGATTCAAAATTCAACGGGTTCAACCTGCTGTGATTCCTAACCACATCTTTCGTTCTGCATATCTGTCCTATACATTATATGCTTGCAGCTTGCATAAAGACAACTGCAATAACGCTTGCATATGCTCCACTAGTTTTGATAATTTAAACTTTGATGATTTTTCACACGAAACACTATACATATATTGAATGCATATATGATAAAGGTACGTGAATAATGCGGCTATTTCATCAAAGGTAATATATTGCTTTCCGTAATTCATACCTGTTACTTTCACCCTAGGATTCTCGGCGAATGATGATAATTCTAATAAAACGTCATCCGTATCGTAGATAAAAGAGAGAAAACAATTGTGAGTTTTGTCTCCCTTTCTAGAATAGATTGGTATAACAAACTTTGTCTTTTCCCTTCCTCTCAACTAGTTTCACATTCAAGCCAAGCCAATATTCATCAAGGAAGTTTCAGCTTTTGTTATTCATTCACTTTTGATGAGGGTATGAGTATATCTCTATATCCACTCACTCAAAACCTATGGCTAGACAGATAGATAGTCCGCTCGTAAAATGACAGAATGAGTGACTGGCTCAACTGACAAGGGTTATAAATGCATTATCCGCTTTCATTATCCGTGTTAGGTGTGTGAGCTCTTCTCTGATGTTTTTCCATTCCCCTAAAGTCACATTTTTGTACACTTCTATATTTTAACCCACAGAAAGAGCATGAGGACAAAAAAATTAGTTTGTGTTCTATCATGGCGGATGTCCCTAGTTTTGTCAAAAAATGATCTCCACACTATCCATGGGAACTCTGAGTTCACCCGAGGATCCACCCAACTTCCACTTCCAAGCTCAACAAAGGGCCATGTTGAATGAAAAAGATGCTACGAACGGTAAATGGCATCGTCATTAGTAATCCAAATGCCTATTCACTTTTCCCCATTCATTCAAGTTCAACCTGATGAGTATCACTTGTCTGATAGATCCCCATCATCATCATTATGAATTTTTACTAATATATCCCTAAAATACATGCTAATGTCACAAATTACAACACCCTACCATTTACTGATGCTCAGTTGCTGCGTCGTTATGATGGCAAAAAGAGTTGTCAAAAGGGCTAAACGCCTTTATTCTCGACTCGAAGCACCAATTTTAGATGGCTAAGGGCTACACTAAAGTTTTTCTGGATAAAATTAAAGGCTTTTTGTACAGGAAGGTTAGTGAAGTGTTAGGAACTAAGGCATAGAAGGAAGCACAATTGAACTAGATTGTAAAGAGGAGGAATAAAGTGAATGCTGCTGAGATGAAACTGTTTTTGATGACTTATTCGAGGATAATGATGATGTCAATGAAAGGCTGATTATGATTGCGATGGATTGGAGACGCCTCGATAAGTCGAGTGAACATCAAGCTGGAAAGAGTTCTAGAGCTGAAATTCGCAGTTTACTCAGATACTTCCAGTCCTCCAGCTAAAAATGTTGCAGGAACTATTATTAGACTATTCGCACTATTCCTCGTACATCACAATTTCAGTCTCAATATGCCTGCCTGGAGGTGATAAAGGTAAATTGTCAAAGAATCGTTCGTTCACTATGCACATATACGAGAGTTTTTATGCATACTCACGCATATCTTCTTCAAAATGTTCATTTTACTGTCTGTATCATGTACTTTTTAAAACCAACACTAATTTTCACAAATTGAGTGAATAATTCTGCGCTAAAAGTTCCACGCGCAAAAATATTTCAACGCGTTCACGTAAAACGACCTCAGGAAACTATGATAATAGTGATGAAATAGAAACACCAATAATAACCCTATACTCATGATGGTGATGATGATGACGATGGGAGATAATGAATCTGAAAGTAACTTTTTTTTTTGCGTTTGACAGCACCCATCTATATCAACGTTTAAGCCATTATATATTCCGTCCGTCTCTCTCTCCTCAGCTCACTGTAATCAGAAAATCACTTGATTTTGCTGCATTCCTTGCACTATGCCTCTTCGTTGTCCTCCATATATATTATTATATACCTCCAAACATCACATTCATTCACCCAACCTGCTTTTATTTGCGCAATATTATGATGACTATAACACTTCACTCTGCTTCTTTATTACCTTTTTACCATCAGTCAGTCAGGGAGCAAATAATAAATAAATAAAACCCACAAAATTCATGCGTAGATGCAGCGCGTTGTAGCATTAGCCGTTAACCTTAATCCTTGACTATTTCGTGGTCTTCCTGTCATAAAGGTTTTGAAAGCAACGTAAAACTGTAATATTGAATGTGTCATTAATGAAGCCAACTTTCTCAGCAAAATCAAACTTTGCAAACATCAATCGTACGAAAGGACGAGCAATTTCATAAGTCATACATCGAGCTATTAATTACGAATTATACTTTGCAATTTTTCTGCATAATCCTCTACAACCACAGGTAACTTTGTAGTATGTATATTATAAGCATCTCTAATCTCGTCATACGTTAGTTGGCAGGTGGTGGTGCAAGATTAGTCCACCCACACCATTTACAAGTTTAATAACACCACTTTATTTTGCCACGATCACCAACATTTAACATATCCACAAAATGGCAAATTTGTACTGCACTGCATAATCTGCCTCTGCCTGCACCTCTCGTCTGGATTGTAAAGTTGTGCAATAAAAATTTGTAGTGTGTGCCCCCACGTTTTTATTTTCAAATAGAAAAATATGAGTTGAGCAGTGATACAATTAAATTATATACAGGAGGAAGGTGAAACAGGCGTATACAACACAAATCACTGTGCGTTTTGATGTGTTAAAAAAGTGTATATGACTCTGTCTGCAACTGGGAGTGAAGATAGAATCAATCCACCACCAACTCCGACTTGGCTTCTTCTCTCAGGTCGCTAGCTCTACTAAAGAGAAATGAGTGATGATGATGGATAGCAATAAAAGTTGAAAATGTATTTTTGCAGAATTATTTATGCTGATGATCATGATGATAACAAAGACTGTTCTATAAAAGTGTTGTGAGAGGAGAAGGGAGCAGAAATGAGCTTTTCCACACATGTAATTTACATTTGTTAACTTCCTTCTCTCCTTCATCACATCCCATCACTCTCCACTAATAGTATCATTTATATTGATACGCACGTCGATAGTTATCCAACCAACATTTTCTTTAGCATTTTCATTACTATTAGGAGGAATGGGAGGCTTAAAAGGTTTTACTAGTTGGGATTTGATGGAATGGGGAACTGAAGTGGTTTAGAAACGGTGTGTGTAGTGCAACGCAAACACTACAAGAGTTTTCTCCTTGACAAAACCTCTCAAATTACTCCATTTGACAAATACTTATAGGTGGAGGAAGAGGAACTACGTATATTACAAATATGATGATGATAATGATGAACGGAAGCAAGCTGAAAAGTTAAGACCAATACGAGCGTCAACTCGTCAGCATGCGAGGAACTTGAGAAACCGTTATATTTTCATCTTGATTCGTTTTAAGTCAATAAATAACCACTCATTTGGAGCTGTGTCGATATCTCATGTGATGAGAATGATGATTTGGGATATTTAATTGAATAATGTCCAAAATTCATTCTTGTAGATACACATGCTAAATAAATGAATGAATGGATCGGTGGATGGAGCAGAGCGAGAGATAGGAAAATGGAAACGAAATCTTGTTTGCCTTGCTGCACACTCCACTCTTCTCCACTCCATTCTACTCGAGTCAGAGCGCAGTCCATTAATTTCGTTTTGGTTATAAATAAAGGTCGTCATTTTGGACTGTTCTGTTCTCTGGCTACATAACGCATCCATAAAACAAGTGCTAAAAACCATCATTAAAACATGCCTTTTTCGCTACGTGTACACAATTCGCATGTTCTACACATCCCATTGCGTCTTCGTTTTGGCCTTTTCAAGTTCTTTCTCAATGCAATATGGAGCGGATGCTTTTGATGATGGAAAGGAGTTTAGTTTAGTGTTGTTTGCAATGGTTAATAATACAATTACATCATGTAACACATAACTAGATTAAATGAACTCACTTTAGGTATTGTGTGCGCTATATACTGTCTCTCCAACTGCTTTAATAGCATGCTCCCTCCCTGCTAGACCAAATGCGTTGGCCACCACTCGTCTTCCCTGATTTGCATGGAAATTTTGGTCTGTGAAATATTCATGAGGAATGAGAGATGGAAAATGTGTTCTCTACAACCAACTTCTATATTGACTATTTAATAAAGCGCACACTTTTCAAAGAGCGTAAAAACACTTGTGGAACAGATTTGAGAATCTAATTTGCAGACTCATTAGTACGTACTAACATGTTACTACTTAAATTATGGAGCTATGTAATATGCACTATAAAAATTAAGCCAAGCATACGAAATAATTGGGGATATGGTTTTTTTTGTAAGGTGAAATATAAATATGAGCATGTGAAGTGTTGTGATTGTAATGATGAGGCAACAAGCTTCTCTCTCTCTGTCTGGATGACTGACTGATGACGGAAATAAACATATCATCACATCACACAAATTCTAACATTCACATACATCACACGACTTGACTTTGCTTGTGCTACCTTTTCTACTAATGATATAAAGGTAATTGCAAGTATACTTCAAGCGTCACTTTACGCAAACTTAATTTCAATTACGCTAACATTTCCATAATGAATCAAATGGGTGACATGTATAAAAAACCAGAAAATTTGGGACAACAACAAAAATAGACTTGCTTTAGTTTTGTTCTCCTTTTATAATACTTCTCATAAAATTATGGGGATCAAATGTCAAATTCCTACCCATTTCCAAGTATATTCTATTATGTTTCTCGCTGTGTACGAGAGACAAAACTAAAATTGAAAATTTATATTTCAATTCCTGTGCCAAAATCTGCTTAAATAAGAAAAGTACGGAATTTTTATAGTTTTCCTTGCATTTTATTTATTTGAAACGATAAATCCTTCTGTATACAGCAGGCAGAATTTTACGCATATTTCTATTATAATTTGTTTGCATATCCCATATTACAGTGGGTTTGTCAGTTGTGAATGCTTGGGATATGGATAATATCTGTTTCAACTTGTTTTTTTTTCGGACTTGCTCTCTTCTTCGAAGACCATGGGGAGTTGTTGTAAAGTCGATTATTTTCGTAAGATTTTCCAAGCCAAATCTATAACATATTCCATTATACTAATCCCACAGCGCTTTAGCTCCAACAACATCTCACAGTCGAGCACAGCAAAGAACGCATCTTAAATCACAAATCAGCTCTGCTAAGCTGCTCTTCTTGGGTTTCTTCATGAATCTTTTACTATATAGCTCGGTATAGTTCACATTCATATGCATACCTATAATAATATCGGCTTACTATACAACTGTGACGTCTAATGATTTCCACATTCTCGTCAGTTTCCTACCATACCGTATGGCGGTTATACATTCTGCAACCAACCGCTTTTCAGTTTTAATCTCAAAAGCCCAACGGCCGCAACTCATTCCTGTCAGACGCTTTTACATAGAATGTTTGACTGCCGAAACATTCAAAAGTCGGTATCTTTATGCACTTTCTTCCAGTGGTAATTGCACACGAAAAAATCATACAATTATGGAACTCAACAAGTTATTAAAGCTCTCCATTATTTTTGTCTCACCGACCATCAAATTTTCTCAAGTACAGAGTAACAAGTAACAAGGTCTTTAGTTGTAGTACATATGTATGCACTTTGGCTGATACATGACATGATAAATATGACATTCATTTGCACAGGTAAATGGGAAGGGAAATAAGAGCGAAAAGAGTTGATAACAATCTGCAGAGCAAAAGCAGCCAGCCCAAAATAATTATAACTCACGAATTGCGCCAGCTAAACTGAATTGAATGACAATGTCAATGCATAACATGATTGTACCTACAAAATATTATTCCCCTCGGTTGACTTGAGTGCTGTTAAAGTTAAAGCATTTCATTCCTTCGCAGCAGCCACCCAGTCACGAGCCGAATCATTTCTTGTCCTCGTTCAAAGCATCGAATACATTTTTTGGGGCCTATATATTCCAAGTGTGTATGTATGATATTATGTACAACCAGTTATAGGCATTTAAAGAAAAATTTGCTGCATGCGAATGCGACGATGATAATATGATGATGCTTTTGTTATGAAATAGTTTTGTCCTTTTTTTATATATTGCACACACACCGCTGGCTCCACTCACAACTTGCCTCTCCGTACGGTTGTGAACTTGTTGCTGATTAATATTTCTAATCATGTACATTATTACTTTGCAAATGAATAGGTAAACTGCTTCGCATTCATACGCGTCCCTCCGTTATGTACGAAATTCTTCCAAGGTGAAGAATCTTGTGAGCGAGTATCTTTATTTAAAATCAAACATCATGTGTGTAACCGTGTCGATTGAGTGACTTATGCTATTTTCTGCTCGGCAATAACAACTGCTAATCACTGAAAATTATAAATAATACTTTAGTGGTAAAAATATGACTGTGACACGGATACCAAAACTGAATTGACGGTCACAACATATAACACACAACCACCATGCATCATCATCTCCATTTGCTGTGGTTGTGCTCTATGGAAATTTTACTAATGCAAAATATTGCAGCTAAAAGCATGCATGCAAAAGCCATAAAGCCACATGAACTCCTTTTGCTGCTGACTGTAGCAATACAAATTTTGAATTGGAGGTTGTCAATAAAATGCTAAGAGCCTCTGTAACGTTTATGACAACACGGCGCCGCTTTCTATAACGGATGTACATTAGAGAACCCACCCAAAGCGGAATAGACGAAAAAGACAAACGAGGTGAAAATTAAATTCCTGAATGACTGGTGACAATTCGTATAGTTATGTCGTGGTGCTAAAAAAATAATGACCTTTTGACTCGAGACACAGGAAACCCAGTTAGTTTATGCATTTCTCTGTCATCCCAGTAGTTATATGACTTGAACATCCACACCACTATATCTTTATTTCCTTTTGATCTCTCTATTTTTACCTCATTCCTTTGTCCAACATGCAATAGAACTTGTGTAAACAATCAAAAAATGCAGATAAAATGAGTAACGGGAAAACAGCGTGTGTGCAGCAAATAGGAGGCAATAATCTCCATCTATAATAATATATATCTGTCTCACTCACCAGTCTGGCTATAGAGGAGTCTTTTTGTGATAATTTTATACTTGTGGAAGAGACCAAAGAGGAAGATAGATTACATAATAAGTAGAAAGAGCAAAAGTCACATGGAGCTTATGTTCATATATATCACACCATGCCACATTCAATAATTTTATATGCTTAGCATTCCATATTTTTTTAATCATTTATCATGGTTCATGGTGCTGTTTTACTGATTCCAACTATGACATTGCATTCACTCTCCTAAATGACTCTAACCACATGTATATGCACATCACCTTCAGTTTTCATTTAATACAAATGTGCTTTTTCCTTCAGCAAACAACTTCCGTCCAAATAGGAGATTCATTACGGGACAGCTGAACTTCTGTTCCTTCTGACTCCAACTGACGCACTGAATGCACACGCCAATCTAAAATCCAATACGCTTTTGCATTTTTCCCTTTTACCACACAACCTGAACCTTACATCACATTGATCAAAACTGAGACGGCTGAAGCTGATCTGCTATATGATATTCTACGGCAGGCTACAATAATTATGCTGGTGTGTATGTACCATAAATAACATCTTGTTGGGACTTGTTTTTTTCTTCTGCAGTTCCTTCGCCTACAGCAACAAAATTAGGTTTGTGTAATTAAAGACAGAAGAAAGTATTTTTTACGACTCTCCTCCCCGTCTGCCTTGGATCTTTGGTGGTGATATGAGAATGAGATGAAGAGAGAAGTTGATGACGATGATGACTTATGATGTGACATATGACGTGAAGTGATGGGTTGTGATTTGTGATGTCGTATGACGAGTGTGACCTGATGAAGCAATTTGAAATGAAAATTGAGCTCTTATGTGGCCAATCTGATCTGATGTGATGGGAGAGGATGCGTGCTTTGCTTTTCTAATCGACCGTACGCTTATATTACAAGGCAAGGTAAAAAAATGCATTGTTTGAGCCACTAGCCAATAATTACGATTTATTATTCTCAAAATAAATGCACTAATATGTAATTTCTTGTGGTGTAAATGTAAAAGCTGCATATTACACTCTGCCGGATAACAATCTACTTTTGTACACCTCTTGTAATATATGCGTTGTCGTTTTATGACATTATTTTACATTGTTAAAGTGCATCATGATGACAATGATGGAGAGTAATAGCAGAGCAGGTTATGCACCAAAAATATAAAATTCATCCTTCATAACAATTGGCATTGTGCATTTCATGGGGGCATAGACAAACGTGTTATTAAGTCAAAATAGCAATTTGATGTAGGGGGTCAAATACACAACCGATGGAAAAATAAAAGTCAAGTCGAGATTGATTCCTGTACGAATAATCGACATGGAATGTCAAAGGGAAATGATGTTGTCTATGAGTTATATTCGATCAGTTGTCAGTCGCTAATAAAGGAAAAGGGTGCCGCAAGGGAAATTCCGTCAATTAGTTTTTGATTTAGTGGCGAAAAAAGTATCAATTAATTGACCATGATATCACCACTAATTGCAACTTTTGTGTTTTTCTTTAAGGAATTAAAAAAGGGATTGATTTATCGTTGGCAGAGATCATAAGGCATAGAAAACCATGCTGGTTGAGAGAGTACTCGTTTTTTAGTTTACCTGAGAGGTGGTCCGCTTTGTTGGCAGTGGATCCATTGTTGCTACTTGGTGAGCAGCCCATAATAACTCAAGTCCACTCCCTTAATTAGTTCTCCTTCAGTAATAAATCACTGCACCACTTTGCGACTCACTCACAAAAGCACAATAAGAAATAATATAAAGTTCTTCCGAGACACGATTTTTCATCCATTTGTCAATGTCATTAGATGTTACCGAATTGTCCTATTGAAAAATCATCATATCATTTTAGCATCTCAGCTCGCATTTTTCATTGCGTCTATATATATATATATGTGCTCAATTTGCATATCAGAGTGACATTTATAACTAGATCAATATTCTTCAGAGATGATGGTTATCTTGTCATTCTTATCAGTTTGGATCATCTTCAAATGTAGCCCCCTCAACTCGGCGAGCTCAATAAAGGAGAGAAAAAGAAGTCAAGCTTTTTTATTGTTGAGGTCATCCAAGCAATCAATATTGATTCATTTTGTCATTTAAATTGGTACTCTTCAAACGTGTTTATCTTTCAACTCCACTTTTTCTTGGACTGTCGCTCATAAATCCTTCCTCGTTAATTAGCGCAATTGATATAGGAAAAAATGGATTTGAGACAACTTGAACTGATCTCCAATGCAATCCCATACATATTATTATTGTTGTTGTCCATTCAGACAAGTCTCAATATGGATGGATGATGGTCGGCACGTTAAAAACCATTTTTATTGCAAATACAAACTTCACAAGATACACAGTTTGTATATGAAGAGTGTACGTATTACAGTAGTTTTTGCGTGTTCTCAGCAAAGCGCAGGTGTTCGTGATTGTGATTATTACACATTTGCATAAGTTATTTGGGCAAATTAAATTCTGTACACGAGACTCACATTTTTAATAATTCATTAGTGATAACAAAAAACAGACCGACTCTGACTGCTACTACATTATTATGCAAGGGATATAGCACAACACAATAGCAGCTTCTTCATTTTTTTCATTAAATTACTCTCCTTTTTCACAAAAACAGCAGCAATTGGGAATCAGGAATGATTAGCCACTTTGCGTATTCATTTGTTTAGAGATGAGATGCACGTTAGTAGAGTTTTTTTAAAGCGAAAACCTTGCAACAAGTTTCCTCATCGCTGCTCATCCGGCAAAAATCTCGTTTTCACTTCACATACACAACAATATCATGATGAATGTATTAGAGAACTCTTTGTTTCTTTCAAGAGCTGTTGATACTATTACAGAGAGAGAGATGCAATATGGTTCAGAGCTGCTGCTCCCTCGTCCAACTCCAGGCAGGAGTAGAATATCACAAAAAGTAATAGTTGATGATGATGATGTCTTTTTTATCTGTTGCATATATATCATCCACTTCTTGTTCTCCAAACTTTCTTAATCGGATTTCACGTCGGGGGGAACAACGAGACTTTCAGTGTGGATGATGATGATTGAACTGGAACAAATCCGATTATTTTCTACGTTTCGTTCCAAATTTTTTTTTGCTGGCAAATGAGCCTCGTTGACTTGATGGCAGGAAACGAACCGAATGACACGGGAATTAATTTTAGTAACTGTGTTCTTTGTTTATTCAACTGAATAACAACCGGTCACATATGTCAACTCAACCTTTTCTATCCCGTCGTTTGCGATCTGGAATAAAATCAAATATCACTGACCTCCATACAAACTGCATATATAATGCCACCTCTTATCTGTATTCAGCTTGATGGCGAAACTTTTTCTCACATTTACACTTTGTGTCACTTTTTATTTATATTCCTCCAAAAGTTTTCAGAGCTATCAATCGTGTATCAAGTTAGGAGAACAAAACAGTTTTTCCCATTTGGTTGTTTCTTTCCGTATTTCTTTCAAATTCCATGTTGTCCCTTGACATTTTTGGAGACGCTGAGATGATGGTGTGTGAGATTGTGGGGGACAATGTATGATGGCATTATCCACATTCACCCAAATCTATATTTGACATGAGATAAAAAAGAATATCGGAATGAGATGCAAAAAGTTTGTGATTTGCATACTTTTATTTATAAAGAGTTTGGATTTAACGAAGCAAAATAACATGGAATTGAGGTTTGGCCTACAAAAACAGAATCGACAACACAAGAAGTTTTGCTATGTGTGACCTCGTGGTTTTCTACAGTTTATTTTCCTTTCTACACATAATGTTATTCTTTTGGTATGCAGAAATAGACAATTACACAATATGATGGTAATCTACAAGTCTTATATGTCTATCTTTTCTTACTGGAACAGGTTCGTATAGAGAAGTTTCAATGTTTTATACTAAAAGCTATGATAAATTGAGTGAAGAAGTAGAAAAGAGTGACAATGTTGGAAGCTCATCTTTCGCAAGTCTGTGCTTCATCAGATGAGAATCAGTGCATGCATAAAATGAGTGAGTGAATGAAAAACAGCTTTTTATGTACCTTATTTGCAAGACTGGAATTATTCTTGAGAGTATATATGCATATATATGCCCAAAAGAGTTTTTTTGTGAAAAGAAAAACTTTTAAATTAATGCTACCCTCTATCTATCTGCACACCCAAATATGCGAAGAGAAAAATAAGTTTTTCTTTTCTTTTGCTGTACTTGGATAAAAGAAACAGCCCTCCTGTGTCCCACACTCGATAAGAGATTGAACCAAATCTTCTTAAGAATAAGAGGAAACCACCTCACTTCATTCTGCTATAGATGCAGTTATATATAGACCAAAAATATTATTTGTTGAGCCTTTATTTTCTCCACTATTATGAGCGTATATTGTACCATTTCCCTACCGGTTTTTTCAGCCTGAGAAGAAAATGTAACTCTTGAAAATCCTTCTTTTTCTTCGTTCCAGTCTTAATGAGAATCAGATGAGGAGCGAGGCTTTTCCTTTCTCTCGTCTCTCACTCACTCACTCCTTCTGAACTACAAATCCTATTTGAAATGATGAGGAGACACAAACACACACCAAAGCACCTTGCATACTATTATGATGCTTGTTTCGTTTTAGCATTCTTATTTACCTAACTTCGTTAGGAAAACTAGGAAGAAATGGTTGTTTTCCCATTTATTTTTTCCATCTCTTTCCCACTTGAAAACTAAGACGGAGTTTGTGCGTACTTGTTTCAGAATCAAATCCTTCCAACTTTAATCCTTCGACTACTTTTTCTTCTCTAATTTCTCATGCAACTTGTATATGCCATATACCTGCACTAACTACGTAATAATACTAGTAGTACACTCATACACCTACACGATTTCATCTTAGCTCAGGTTACCTACTTAGGATCAAGTAGAGGAACTTATATAGTTTGTTAAAAAATATCGTCTCAATTTCCTGAGAACTAAAAAAATAATATCAAATTCACGTGTGTGCTCAGGTCGTCTCTCCACTCAGCGAATTATTTTGCTCAAGTGTTTGTTGTTAGCTGTAAGCAGGAGCAGCCCTTCGTTTTTGCCATGCGATAGGGATGCACTCCAACATTGTTCTTGACGCTTGAATGTGCACAACGAGTCTGTTCTCTAGTTCTGGTGCTCCTTCCTCTGTCGTCTTCATCTCAGAATTCTTTGGCCAAAGAATCTCTCGTAGTAGCTCTCAGTCTCTGCTGCTGCTGCTGCTCTTCTCTTTGGACTTTCATGTGCGTTTTCCAATGTTGAGAACAAGGATTGCTCGCTCGTCTGCTGTGATACGATAGACGCGAAAAGGAGAGCGATGTGATGTTATAGAGAGCAGAGTGCAGCCAGCCACCATCACACACAACACTAACACATCATATCATATGCGGTTTTGCTTTTTGGCTTCCTTTTTGCCTACCACTTGCCATTGCCATTTTTATTCTTGAGCCAACCATCCATCCATATCCAACATCTTCATATAATCATCACCACCACCACTCACTACTACCACCATGCTCACTGTCGACTCTACTTACTCTGTCTTGCCTTCTTGAATGTGCATAAGTATGACTTGTGATACGACTTTATGAGAATTATGTGTGTGTGTGGTTGAGTTTATATGCATATTCTTATATTAGGTTTTCTATATCACTAATAGATAATGTATGTATTTTCGTCGACAAGCAGATTGATACATATATATGTATAGGGGATATAAGCAGTCACCTATATAGCAGAATTAAGGAAAAGGACAAATTGTATCAAGATCAAGAAAGAACACTTTTTAGCCATGAGTTGACTTGACGCGCACATGCTTACACAGTTACTCGCTCCCATTTCCGTTTAGCATGCATGTCAAAATAGTATAGGGCTTAGTGGCATTGCGATTTGTATGCATTGGCTTAGATGAAGGCTTATCAAATTTATCGGAAGACACCCATACGATTACACTCGTGATGATGGTCATGTATTTTTCCACCGACTTGACTTGATCTCTCTCTCTGTGTGTCGCTGGGCGAAAGAATATTTCTCACTTCTTTTTGCGAACTTCCCCTTCTTGTCTCTTTCAGATAGTTGGAAGCTCAAGGTTCTTCTTTTTCATTCCCCATTCAGCTAACTACTTTTTCATGAAAAAGCATGAACATTTTGTGCGTTGATGGGATTACTAATTGGAAAGTAGGAGACGGAGAGATAGAAGAGAAGAGTGTGTTTTTCATCTTCTTTTCCTTGTCGATTTTGTTGAAACGCTTGTTAGTCTACTTTAATTAGTAACGGCAACCGGCAAAACTGTTCCCCGTCGGATAACAAGTTTTTCAAGAGAAAAAAGAGGTAAAAATGTGTAACTCAATCATTATCATTATCATCGTCATCATCAAAAGCTAGTCACGTTCTGAAACCGGAGAAAAACATAAGAGGAAAGTAACTTTCCTACTGTGCTCCATCCCTACATGAATGAATGGCAGTCTCATTTCATCTCAATAAAATTCTCTTTTCTCTTCATGGGAGCGACTGACTGAATGTGGGAAGCATGATGAAAACTACTTGCTACAATGAAATTAATATAAGATTTCCCTCAGGAGTACGCACATCTGCTTTACATAATTTCTTCCATTGTGGTTCATAATTCCTGACAACGAATTCATTTGAATGATGGAAGGCAACGGTGTGATACCTCTGGGCTACCCTTTATTTCAGAAATATTTAAATAAAAGTGAACCTTTCTTCAGGAATTTCATTTCGCTTTTCTTAATCAATCCCAAATGTCAGTGGGGTGAAGTAAAAGCAACACCATATTTTTGTCTCTAAAACATTTTTTTCTTCGTGAAAACCACAAACTTTTCTACTGACAATCTTCTTGATCATAATATTCAGATTCACTCTGTCTCCTTCAAAACATATTGTTGAAGCCCTCATTTCTTACAAGAATTCTCCATCTTGGTTTATGAAGCGTGAAGAGTGAAATCTACCTGAAGTTTTTCTCTAAAGATGATAAAGTATATGTGACGTTTTGAATGTATAATGTTTCTCTATATTCCTGTCTTTTGCCTACGGCATCAACGAGGAAAGAAGATCAATAAAATACCTTCAAACTACAACTTTATTCCCTTCGTTAGGTATATGTCCATTACAACGATTGTCAACCTACCACGTACTGCAGCAGGTCATGTATATTATGTACCTCCTGTTTCGTGTTCTGACTTTCCCTTAAAAAGTTGAGTGTCAACCATTTTCCACTAAAATGTCAAAGAAGGAGGAAATGTCCAGATAGGCAACGGTGAATGATGTAAGTATTTTAACATCCGATCCCTTAACAGAAAACGACTAAAATGATATGAGATATTTTGCTATGCTATATATAAGTACCTCTGTAACAGGTTAGAAATATGGCAGTATTTGTCCAAACTCTGATGATGATGATGGTGATGATGAGATGGGTTTCTGAGGGATATATCTGACAAAAATGAAAGCTATATACCTACACCACCAATAGGATTACATTGCCAATGTGAATGTGAAGTCACAACAAGGATATTATATATAGGAGACAAAAAAGCAAAGGCAAATATCTCCCTTCCGTCTTATTGCGTTTCCACTCAACCCTTTTGTCTGATATCGCCTTCAATACTAGAGATCAACTTGCTTTCTCCCAACTATGACTGCTTTGTTCTCTCTGATAATATTTGTGAACATGTACAAGACTCATAAGTGGTAATGGTAAATTACAAACGGTATGGTTGGTGGTATCCAAAATGAGGTGCTTGCTTTTTACTTCATTGTGAGAGCAAGATGGAAAAGTAGGAAAAATCATAAACAGGAATGGAATGATTAGTGAAAGTCTAGAATTTCGATCAATCGAATTGAATAATTCTTAGGAGAGCCGTAGATAAAGAGCCCACCGTCTCAGAAAAAGGGCCCGAGATATTTAATTCTTTCCTTAAAACGTCATACTATTATACTTTTCTCTAGGTTGGGAGAAAGTAAGCGGCAGTTGAGTTGGAAATGGGAAAGTTGGGAGAGAGGAAAAAGTGAAAGCTTTAGTGCTGGATTGCATATATACCCATATACATTAGGATAAATGATACCAAAAAGTAGTGGCGAGAAGAGATCAGAACTTACTGGTGAGTTTTCTCTGGATTCGATGTGGATTTTGTGAATCCCTCTCATCCTGTATTCTACGCTGATCCACATGTTCAATATTCCTCACGCTGCTCCATCCTCCATGGCTTATTTATTGGGAGAAAAGTGCGTGTGAAAATAGTTCTATCCTTTCTTCCACTTTCCTTTTATCTGTAGCCATCCATCCACATTCACTTTCACTGCTAAAAGTCAATAAAGAAGAATGGCACTGGTATGAAACCCCCGTCTGCGAGGTGTCTCACATCTCACATCACAACATGAAAAAAACTAACATGTAACAGAGTTTCAAGATGCCAGCTACATTCCTCACATCTATATAATAATAATAAGACTATATTGAGCCTATTCTGCTGAAACCCCAAAATTGAATAAAAAGGATGTGCACTCAGGCTTGTGTGGTTAGCGACTAATATTCAGGTTGAAACTGAAACCGTGTTACTTTTAATGTGATTTTAAGGTAGAGGATAAACAATGACGTGTGTCTCTGATTTTTCTTGTACGACAAAGGAGAGAACAAGCCCCGAGAAATGCACAGGGAAAAGATGAAAGAGAAAAAACATGTTCATGCTCGTGTGCAACTGGTTAGAATAAATGGAACTCAACTCTACGTGCACAGAGGCATCATGCATCCATGAAACGAGCGGAAGTTATACAAGTTATATATCCGCAGAGAAAATTGCCTCGACTTTCCCAAACTCGACGGATTCACTCGCTTTACCTGTTGCGTTTTATCTTCTTATCTTCACGGAAAAAACCTGAAGGAGAACGACAATGTCATGTCTACGTGTTTGCTTAAAGAAAAAAGGACCCAGTAAAAGTATCCAGCTGGCTGTTTCCTTTAAAATGTTGAGAATAGAAAGTTGATGGCAAGTAAGACAAGTTTCACTGTCGTGTTTTGGACAACAAGTTATCCGACAAATGCACATGAAATATATCTTCTCTTATCGGCTTGTATTTCAAAAACAACAAAAATGGACCAGAGTATACTGCTGCTGACTTTTTACTAAATGATACACGAATGTATCAAAACTGTTCATTTTTGTTTGTTCTCCAACATCCCTCCGAGGTTTCCAACTTGAAGGGTAGCCAAGCATGACATGAGCATCTTTTCTTCCCTCCAGATTACAGTCAACATTCCCTTTCACTCTCTTTATTGACATACCAGACCAAGCTGAGCATTCACGTTTGTGTCCAGGACGAATTTTTTCCTTCAAGGAAATAGTTTCAGGAACCCAAGTCTCGTTAAACTTATTGGAGTTGGCGTGAGGGAAATAGAGCAGAAGATTTATTATTATGAACAAATGAAAACCATGAAACTCGCGTGCAGTCACTTGTATCTTATAATGTCAGGAACGGGGAAAGGAACAAATTTTGAAGGTAGAGCACAACGCATAGCAAGCACCATCACACAGTATAATAATTGATCACCATAAAAGTTCTGTTTATTACTAGGTACATTTTCAAACACACGTCACTTTTTACACTGAGATTCCATCCCAGGTACCCATTACTTTCTCGCCTTGCGTACGTAGACGACTTCATTTCATGCTCACCTATTTTTCTGAAGGAAATTTACGAAACAATTTCATTTGAATTGATTCGGCCGGGAGTTCGTTCCATCTTCCTTGACTGCGCTTCACGAAAACGCGCTTGGCTGCAGGACTAGTGACTAAATTGAATGTGACAAGTGGAAACACTCTAATTGAAATACAAACTGATAAAAATTATAGGATTTAGTGTAGAAAGGTGGTGGCTGGGCGTACAACAAGAAATAAAAGAGATTTAATTGTTTGTCAACAGAATAAATGTTCGCATTTATGCTTAGTTTCCCTTGTTCCAGCGAAATAATGGCGAGGAATGGAAAAGAGATTTAATGAACTTTTGTATTATGTGAAATTTCCAATGTGGATGGGAAAACTTGTTATTGATGCGTGTGCAAGAAACTATTCACACCACATAATTGAATGAAGAAACTAAAATGATAGAGAATGGTGTGGGTGGATGAGAATAAATGTTTAATGCTCCGATAATGAATGGCGATGATGATGATGAGATGAGATAATGAGTGTAGTGTTTGTACAAGTGCTTACATGCATGGATGAGCTTGCATTGGTTTTCCGGAATGGAAATAAAAAAACGTGACGTTTCTGGGATTATATTGTGACAGGTGGTATGCAAGTATCAGCATATACACGCATAATATACATAGTTGAATATTATAAAATTTATCATATAGCATGCGAAATGGAAATGAATCGACTTACTTGGGCTGCACTCATTCAACCTTACAGCTTATTGAAGAGCACTGTCATATTCAGTTTCTAATGATATTGATTACAATTGGTGTGATAGGGAGTACAGGTTAAAATAGATAACACATGCGATTAATCTTCCTGCTGGTGACAATTATTCGATCAAGACTTAAACCGATGTAGTTTGTATCCAAAATGAATGTTATCACTGTCGCTGCTAACTCCATTAGTATTCCTTTGACATCATGATGATCCAATCAAAACATTTCAAGGGAAATGGTAAAGTATATTATGTATAATGGCCTGGATTGCAATTCGCAATGCCACTTGACACGTAGAATTGAATTACGTTACAGGAGTTATTGGGATATGACTAAGAAAGGTTGACAATAATTTAAGGAGTGTCATATTTCCCGTTTTCTATATGGATTGTACTGGCTTCCCATTAAACGAATGACGCAAATGCTATAACTTGATATACCTTTGCTTAGGATCAAGTAGAAAAGAGCATTACCTGAAATACAAAGGCAATGAAATGAAATACGCGACGAAACATATTGCATCCAAAACAAGTTGAGAAGAAACAAGTCGTGGAAAATTGTTTGAATGCCAGCTCACAGCACAGCTAATAACTTTCTTTGCATACGGTTGGATCTACGTTGTAGGAAACCTTTCTTAACTTTTTTGGAAAGAGGAAACCTAATTTAAAAGCTCATCAAAGCTGACTTTGTAGGAGATCAAAATCACATTAAGCATATTTTGAGTGAAGTTTGAGAAGCCTTTATTAAACAAAATCCCTAAATTAAGATGAAGGATGGTGGTTTGTTCAATAAATTACACTTACCTTTCACACTGTATAAAACTTTTTGAGAGGGATACAATGCTAAATGCTTCACGAAAGAACATAAAATGAAGTCTTGAATACCTTTTCTCAACTCTAACAATCTAGTGAAAGCACATAAGCATGCAAACAATATCATTTCGTTTTTAGGCTTACTTCCTACTGAAGTCTATAGCCCACAAAAAAGAGTTATGGTTCTTATATATGGTTTTTCCAACCCACTTCATTTTGCACATGAGATATTTGGTATGATCTGCTAGCCTTCGAATTACATTCCCTGCACGTCAGAATATGACATGAAATTGATCGGATACATTTTTTTTAATGGAACCAACAATGTGATCGTCGATTGAATACATCTATTGTGTTTCTTACTAAAGTTTGATTTCTCAAGCTGCAATGTTACATGAAATAAAATATGACATAACATCATCAAAACCTGTAAAGTGGAAATGCTGACGCATATTGGTTTTGAAACAATTCTTTTTATTTATTTTGTAATTAATTGTATAAGCAATACATACATCTTTATAGTTTTCTTAGTTTGAGCAATAACAAGTAATGAGATACATGAAAATGGAGAGCACATTGTTGCTCAATAAGGGAACAAACCTCGGAAGCCGTGAAATCCCAATAAGGTGATTTCTCCGTCAAACGGAATTCCAAAGGAGAGGAGAGGAAAGAAGTATTCAATATCTCCACCATATTGAGTAAAAAAGATATCCTCTTTCTCAGCAGGAGCTTCTGTCGGGGCTGGTGGTGCCGGCGGTGGTCTAGGTTTCATCTTAACTGCTGTTGCAGTATCATCATCCCCATCAGCCTCCTTGCTCTCCTGCTCATCATCTTCTTCATCTTCCTCCTCCTCTTCATCCGTGTTTTCCTTTTCTTCAGGTTCGTATCCAACAACGTCATCAGTTGTTCCTTGTCGCGAAGAAATTCGAAGTGATGAATTCCTTCCAGAAGACATATAATTGTTTCGCTGGCTTGGTGTGGCTGCCTGTGACCTTCTTCTTACTCCGTCTGAAGTTAAAATGAGAAATAAAAGTATTAAACATCCATATTTGTATATCATAAATAAATATACCTTCTTTTCATGTTTTTTAATAAGACTCGACGAAGTTGACTTTAAACTTTATGCAAAGGATCGCTATACTTTTTCCAGGATTCAACTCAGATTGCCCCAATTCCGATTTTCTCAAATGGAAAAATGCATATATACCTGGTAATTTTTTCCTTTCAACTTTCTCTCTCTCTTTCTCTCGCTGTGAACACAACTTCAACTACAAATATCTGCATGACTTGAGGCTCAATTTTGTTTTGTGTTGTGTTTCGTATTGTTGTGAAAGAATGGGAGAAAGCAAATATTTTACTGTGCTCCGTTCCCACCCAAGAAAGCTCTTGCTTGTATGCATTTCTGCGGATTTCCCTTTTCCTGCCTTCACCATACAAAATGAGACTTTCTCAATTTTCCAATCTTGAGAATCTCTAAAGCGAAGAAAGGAAAAGTTTTCAGCTTCAGTTGAATCTTACTCTCAAAGTCAATCAACAATAACCAAAAACCCTAACAAACCCTTATAAATATACCCTATTTGAATGGCGCAATACCTGATCTGATGTTGTGAAAGTTACTTGTGCAATATATGTCTAATATGAACATGTATAAAATATATATTATGTATGCATGCATGCATCTACTTCGTGTTCAAATACACATTTTAGTGAGGACTGCTTGTCAAAGTTACGAATACGCAAAACACAGAAGCTGAGAAACTAGAGATTGTAACGTAAGAACTCGAAAGGCTTCAGGGTGAGATTAGAAATCAACAACGGTAACTACCAGGAATCATAGAACGATACGATATGCAAATGTTGCCTAACAAGAGAAAGCCTCCTTCCTTCTTAATTTCCTATTTAGAAGCAATCAACCAACTAATCTCCATAAAACGGAGAGAAAGCTGGTTTCTTTGATTTGTCCTTTTTGCTTTCATTAAAGAGGTAGCAAACATGATGTTCTTTGAAACTGGTTGTATATATATGTATGCTAGTAGTGGAGAGACAAACTTTACCTCTTCGTCCACCCATCGGCACCATTCTTTTCGCTGATCTCTTGTTTCGTCTGTGGTTATGGCACTCGGAGTGCCACAATGCCATTAGATCCTCCAACCAGGAGGATAACGAATGAGTGTCATGGGATCTCTGACCTCCTACGTTTCCTTCATCTTCCCCTGGTTTCACGTCAGCTAATGGATACAAGTACTTGAAGAGTTCTTCAGGGTCCTCAAAATTCGGCTCTTCGTCTGGAATCGGACTCGCGGACCGTCGAACTCTTGTTACAACTCCAGAAAACTCACAACCTATTTCCCAAAATCTCCCAAATAACGATGATGGATTTGTAGATTCTTCACTACCTAATGCTAAAATTCTCGGAATGGGATATATGCACAAACAAAGAAGGAGCAGTCTAATCGGGGATCTAAGGAAAAAACATGGAATATGTTTGGAATACATGATGCAAAACTGTGCTCTTGTCTATAGTTGACTGAAACAAGTTGTAAGTTGGAATGAAGACTTGTAGTCTCAAGTACTACTACCAACCCTGAACCTCAAACGTCAAGTTCGTAAATGCATGCATCACAACTAATGGTAAATCCTATGAATCTGACATTGATTGATGAGCTGTGCATAAGTATTATATATATGACAAAAATGTATGAAAGTTTATCACTCAACCCTTAAATATTAATAGGTCCACAACAGTAATATGAACACCAAGTACCGTATTTCTAAGTGCCCAGCACATAATTGATCAAGATGATAAAACACATTTCGAAAAGTGAATGCCCTTTATAGACATGTACATTTGTCTTAGCACTAGCTTAATCTAACTTTTGGTAAGATGATAAATGACAATACATTAAGCCAGCGGAATAATGGAAATGGTAATAAAAAGGCAACGGGAAAAGTCAGAATAATAATAATTATCCATCGATTATTATTTCAGTTACATATCCACCATAAAATACAAAATCTGGTTGTTGACACAATGAACAGGCAACTGAATAATGACACGAGGAACGTTTATCATTTTTTAGTCTTAACATGTTTTTAAAACAAATCTAGCGACGGTTTCCTCCTCCACCACCACCATACTGCTGACCCGGTGTTACTTGGGTAAGCTGAAGTCCACTGAGGTTTGGGAACTCCATCATTTTCAACATGTCCTTAGTTTGTTGATCAATTTCAATGATATCTCGCTCCAAAGCAGACTCTTCTGGAACGTAGTTATCCCTCCTTTCCCTCTCCTCTTCTTGCAATTTGATGGAAATACCACGAACCTGGCTGTTTTGAAGACGACGCATCAAATGCGTAACGAACCTGCAAAATCGACAAACAAAAACAATTACGATTAGGAGTTTTTAAGTAAAACATCAAGAAACTTGTTGAATTTACAACCACGCGTTTCAAATTTTTAAACAATCATACAGGTACAAAAATTCAACTGATAACCATTCGTAACTGTGAATTAGTAAAAAAATGCTAATTTAAAGTAAAATCTTACCCAGCGATCTTGTTGCGGAGGGGTTTGCTAGGAATGATGGCAATCTCCTCGCAAATCCTCTTGTTCGTATGAAAATCCAAAGTAAGACGAGTGTAATATTTTTCAATAATCACTCGTGAAGCCTTCTTCACGGTCTTGGTCCTAACACGACCCTAAAAACAATCAAAACCGTTCAATTAAACCTTACTGGATCGATTAAATATAACTTAACTTACACATCAACATACAATCACAATATTCACTACGTACAAAACCGTTTTAAAACCCCAAACCAGCCCATATAACATACCCCCACCAAAATACCGTCAACAAACAATAATATCTTCGATAACCACCATTCAAACCTTTAAAATTAGCTAGTTACTTACCATTTTGACAGGTTTTTAATAAATTGGAGAAAACAAATTGACGACAAGTCCGATCGGCTTTCAGAAGAGCACACACCGTGTTCGCAGTTCACTTGGTCGCGCTGCTCACATCTCATCCACTGACTTGACAATAAGCATTCCTTACTTGCTCCATATGCCTTAACAAAAAGCATGAAAATCACACCAATACGCCCTTCATTCTTTTTCCCTATACATGCCATTTACCAGTAATGGCCAAAAAACTGAAAAGCTATCCGGCATATTTTATACATATCATAAGTAGTGTACCTATACTGCCTTTAGAGGTGGCTCAAAATGATACCTTACTTTTGATACGAGATTTTATAACTAAAAAGAGTTCTTCCGAGTTAGGTACATTTCTTGTGATAAAATGCATAGAGTTGTTCATCTTGCCCCGATCAAATCTTATCTGAATCGATACCGATACACCACTGAACAAAGGATTGGGAAAATTTTTGTAAAGTAAATAAAAACATTTTCAATTTTTGTAACAGGAAAGAGTTCGAGGTACTTAAATGCACTTGGTGCGGCAGGTAAAAAACCATTGAATTCATTTCGTAGGGTCGCATTTACTTAATGTTTATAATAATAGTTTATAATAATAATTTGTTATTGTTAGTTAATGTTAATTGAAATCGGCGTAGTTGGGTATGTTTTTATCGTGTCATAAGCGGTTTGATGCATTAACTTTACTTTCCAACAATTCTCTCGGTTGTTTTGTTTGTGTGTGTGAATATTCTGTCTCCTTATCTTGTCCTCGTCGTTCATACTTGGTTGGGTAAAAGAAAGGTTTCATCAATCATCAAAATCTGGTTTACCGTTCAATCTTTTGAGTTATAGGTCGTAGTTATGTTTTTGTTTTTCCTTTTGTATATTTTTGGGGTCTGGAGTCTGATAATACCGATTGCTCACCTGAATGCTTTGTTACTTGGATCAAAACAACATTGTTTACGAACCATTTTATGTGAAATGAAATTTACCTTGAAACTTTTTACTTTGCAGACGGAACTATAGGTACATTGCATTTTAGCTAAGAGCCTAAGCTGCATTACACAACCCAACTGACCTTGAGGATGGTGAGGGTTGGCGTGGACAAGAAGTGAAGTAACCTGTAATTTACTCTTCCAAAATCATATCATGATGTGATGCTGATGACTGATGATGATTTACTCCCCTCTTACGTCTGTGCTCGACTCGCTCACGGATAAATTTTAGGTATGAAGAATTAAAGACTGCAATCTTTTAACGTGTATGACGGGATGTTATGGTATGATGCTTGTATTCTTTTGTCTATTTTGATTTAATGTAGGTCTTCAAAAGAGTCACCGAAACTGTAAATCTTGAATAGAAACTGTCAAAAACCTTTCAATAGGAATTCGGATTGTCGAATATGAAGACGAAGGGTGTAGTTTAGAGTAGTCTAGTTAGAATGGGGAGACTTTATGCAGGGTTTGTTAGGAAGCAAGTTGAACAAAGCTTTTCCACAGGTTATTTATCACTTGCATGGAGAAGCAGTAATCTTTATGCATTTTAGGCTGAAACATTGTCGTCATTAGATAATGATTTTTTTAGAGTCGAATCTGCTCTTATGAAGGTTTTTTTTGTTTAGTCGGAGTCAGTCAGTAAACTTGTGATACTGATAGTGCATCATCTTTCGTAGTACGTGTGGTAGCTGCGTGTACTCAACTTTTCCGATCTTTAATGCCAAATCCTAGGCATTTCATATTTCTTTATATTGCACTATAGTATATATATATAAGTGTACGTACTCGTACAAGGAATCTATCTGCGACGTTGTGTTGTGCTTTTTTAACAGAGTAAATACGGCAGCGGAGAGAGAAACAAGCTATAAAGTTGTTTCACGCGACAAACACATGAGGTCACATTTCTCCACTCTTGGCTTACCCAAAAATATTGGTATTCATATAATATTGTAATCTGTGGGGTTCAGTTTTATGTGATGTTATATATGATATTAGAACGATGAGGAAGGGTGGTATACAATTATTATCGTAAGCGATAACCTATTCGACGGACATCCACATCTAGTTGTCAGACAAGCAGGGTACTATATTTTCACATCTCTAGCAGATGACAAGACATTTCTGGTCATCATCATTCATGAATGACACAACTGCTTTGTGCACATACCTTATGTGAAAGGGGATGATATAATATAGATGTGGGAATGAGCAGCAGATATTAGTATCAAGTGAACAAGCTCAAGAGCAACAACTCAACTTTAGGAAAGGGGCTGGGGGTTAAGATCTTCTCAAGTAAGTTTATTAACCAGCATCAGTGCAATCACCAGCAACCATTACAAGCTATTAATTTTAACATTAGTTTAGACATCTCTCTACGCGGCTACTGTTATCAGAGTGGATAGGCAATGTCTTGTTTTTTGTGATTTTCTTGTTGTTGCCTGTAGTTAGTGACATGATGATTTTGTTTCAAATTCCATAATAATCATTATAAAATAATTTTGTAATTTACAGCTGTATTTCTTTGTCCGTATATTTTTTGTCTTTTACAACTTCCTTTGGACTACGACGAATTGTGGTATGGGTGACTGACTATTTGAATGTATCAGATCAATCCAACTCTGTTTACTAAACCCATTATTTAACCTTTGCATGGCAACTACAGGAAAAAAAGAGAACACGACGCCAAAAATCATATGCAATCGAGTTGTGTCCATCTGTCTATAAGTGCATTACTGAAACTAAACTGCCTTGTTCCATTTTTGTTTATATTCAACTAGTTAGTGAGTCGTGTAGTTGTAAGATACATTTTAGAGTAGCACCTATGGAGTGAACGAACGTCTCGAATAGCTCAGCTCAGGTATACGTACGATCAATTTTTCACACCAATACACTGAATACACTCTGTACCATTTGTTTTTGGTGAGCCAAAACAAAACAGATGCTGCTGCTGCAGTAAAAAGATAGGAAGGATTGGGGTTTCAATAAGTAAATATTATGCGTGCACTCGAAAATAGAAGAGGAATTCTAAGTATATTTTTATTTTGCGCTGTTTGCTGAATGAGGTTGCCTGCAGTGTTGGTATTCACTTGTTTTTCCATAAACAAAAACAAAAAGTGTGGTTATCTACTTATTTGTTGTGAGTAATTCAGATCAAGGGCAAATGTTTTAACCAAGATTATCGTTAAGTGAATTATACCGTTTCATATGTCAGTCAGTGTAATATAATTCGTGCTGTGATTCATTTTGATTTACAGGTGTGTTAGTTCGGACTTGACCAATTCAGAAACGCTGTAAATCACGTTGTTTCTTGCTTACGGACTATACAGTTTGGGAAAAGTTGTTTTCTGGCTGTTAATCTGACAGCGAATAGAATGAGCCTGAGTGGTATAACCACACTGAGATGTCTTCGAAATTCTGCAGGACGAATTGTTCATCCGAGGCAGAACAGATTGCCAACTAAAGGTATACTATACTAGAATTTTAAAATAGACCATTTTGTACCAGAACATGAGTGTTAACGCATAATATAATTTTTGTGATTTTAAGGATTCGTGGAATTTTCTTCGGTAGGGATTCTTTTTGCTCGAGTTCCACCTGGATCGGTACCCCCACCACCAAATGCTACAGAAGGTGGAAAAAGTAATGAGACAAAACGAACGAGCGGGTCAGGGTCGGGTTCTGGAAGTGGAGTAAGAGGTGGTAGTACTTCAGGAAGAGATGGTTTAACTTGCCCCAAATGTGGTGATCCTTGTGTGCATGTTGAAACATTTGTCTGTAAGTTTTTTGTCATTACAAATTGTGTATATATTATGTGAACTTTTTGCAATGGAATTAATTTGTTAATATACCATCAAAATTTACAGCATCAACAAGATTTGTGAAATGCGACAAGTGTCAACACTTCTTCGTAGTTTTATCTGACTACGATGGTCGTAAGAATGTTCGTGGAGAGCCTCAACGGGCGGAAGGAGACTTTGCTCAGGCGCGTCAAAATTTAGCTAATGCAGCCTACAAAAAACAGCCCCCTCCACCCAAAAAGATTTTTGAATTCTTGGATAGACACGTGGTAGGTCAAGAACAAGCGAAGAAAGTGTTGTCAGTAGCTGTTTACAACCACTACAAAAGGCTCAGCGTGAATATCCAGACACCTGCCCAAAAACAAGCTGCCGAGTCATCTGTACGCAACCTGGATGGCTTCACCGACCTTTCCAACACCTTTTCTCACCGTAATTACTCGTTTGAAATTGGTAGCAGACTGTAAACTAACTTAGTAACCACACAAAGAAAAAGCGTGATTGGTTTTGTTTTCAGATCTGTTACATCTTGGTGGTTTAGGTCACAGCGCCCTTGGTGCATATCCACAAGGACATCAGCCTCACACACACCCTCACCACATAGGTCCTAGCTGGGCGAATTCAGATACATATTATGAAGGACGACACGCCAGAGGGCAACCTCTTGGTGGAATAGGTCCTGGGGGACCTGGATCTCCATATGGCCCATCAATGGCTCAACCACCACCACCCGGTACCACGCCAAGCGGTCCACCTAGTGGAAGTGACGTGCTGGACTCTCAAAATAACGAGCCAAAGCTCGACAAATCCAATATTTTGTTGTTGGGGCCTACGGGATCCGGCAAAACATTGTTAGCCCAAACAATTGCCCAATGTTTGGATGTGCCTTTTGCAATCTGTGACTGTACGACATTGACTCAAGCTGGCTACGTTGGTGAAGATATCGAGTCAGTCATTGCAAAACTGTTGCAGGATGCAAACTACAACGTAGAACGGGCCCAAACAGGGATAGTATTTTTGGATGAAGTGGATAAAATTGGAGCAGTACCTGGAATTCATCAGTTGAGAGATGTTGGCGGTGAAGGTGTGCAGCAAGGCATGTTGAAGGTTAGTTAATTTAAAACAATACAATATAAAGCATGCTAGAAGATGTTCGTTTTACTTTAATCTGTTTAAATTTACTTCATTTACAGATGTTGGAAGGCACTATAGTAAATGTTCCTGAACGTAATGCTCCAAGAAAGCTTCGGGGCGAATCAGTTCAAGTAGACACAACAAATATTTTATTTGTAGCATCTGGTGCATTTAACGGAGTAGATAGAATAATTTCAAGGCGAAAGAATGAAAAAGTACGACTACTTTTGTTTTTTATCATCATTTCTTCTTGTATTTCAACATTTAGAGGAAGTGAAAGTGGGATATACAAACTATTTTCTTACTGTGTTTTGTTGCAGTACTTGGGCTTCGGAGTACCTACCTCTGGATCTCAAGGAAGAAGAGCTGCATCCCAAGCGGGAGTTGCGCATATGTCTGGAGGAAATGGCGATACTGCAGAAGACTACGCAGAAATGGATGCGTATATGAAACAAGTGGAAGCTCGCGACCTAATCGAATTCGGAATGATTCCGGTACGTCAAACGTTTAGTTAAAAACCAACTTGGTGTTGTTTGTGTGGTTACATCTTGCTAATGCTTTACTGGATTTTTGTAGGAATTTGTGGGAAGATTTCCTGTTCTCGTTCCATTCCACTCCCTCAACGAAGATTTACTAGTCAGAATACTCACAGAACCTAGAAACGCTATGATCCCCCAGTTCCAGAGATTACTGGCGATGGACAAGGTTGACTTGTCGTTCACCGCTGACGCGCTCAGAGCAATATCGAGGTTAGCATTAGATAGGAAAACTGGAGCTCGTGGATTGAGGGCAATTCTGGAAACAATCCTTCTTGAACCAATGTTTGAAATACCTGGGTAATGAAAGCATCAATCAGTAATTACTATGTTGCTTATATAATCGCTTACTAAGCAGCTATTATTATTATTATTATTGTGAATTTGTTTGACAGATCTGACATCACCGCAGTTCATATAAATGAAGATGTAGTAATGGAAAGACATTCTCCAATTTACACAAGAAACTTGACGATGGACTGTAAAGATACCTCCTCTCCAAATTCACGGCCTGATAGCCCATCCCCTCACCAAGAAGAGGTTATGCTGGAAGTTAAAAGAAGAGCATAATGGTCTGTTTCCTTCCACAGATTAGATTCTTCCATTTTCGAAGTCGCAGCGATGCATTTATGATTATAGTAAAATCGCAAAAAAAAAGATTTCAAAATTTCAAGTGTAAAACCTGAATAAAACAGTCGTATTTGACGCCAACCGCGCTTCGGCCGTAAGAATTTAATAGAGAAGCTTAAAATATTCGGAATATTTCTAAAAGGTTAGTGCTGTACAAAGAAACATCATATAGTTTGTAACTCTAAAGTACAGGAGAGAGAACGTAGAGTTAGGAATTTTGGAATCTGAGGTAAAAAGAACAGGACAGGGAGTTTCCTCAGAGTATTTGTATTACATAATAATATATTACGTCGTTTTTTAGATCTATGTATTTTAAATTTTCAAGACTTTATTATTGTTTTAGAAAAGTTATTGGTTAAGTCATATCGCGGTGATTAAAATTCGTTCACAGCTCAACTCAAGGTAGTGTTGGGTAGGGACGAGAGAAAGCACATCGTGGAATACTGTTCGCATTGACAATTATGTTGTATGTCTCGTTTCCTTGTGGTTTCCTAAACCTAATGTACGCAAAGCTGTGAATCATGATGACCGGTTTTCGTCGCACTTCATACGGACTTTTATTTAATTCAAGTAAATAAGGAAGAATACCAAGTAACAACCCTATGTACATGTAATTATGAACATGAACAGTGATAAACTGATGAAGAATGAAAAAAAATTAAAAGAATATCATACACAAGTAAATCACTCTTGCGTTTTTTAACTTTTTTAAGTTTTACATTTTATTTCGGCCTTAATAAGTTATTGTAATACTTAATACATCATGATAAAAGAAAGGATTACATAACGAGTAAATTAGTGAAACTACATGATTTATACTTTCCTGACTGCAGAGAAAATCAAAAGAATTTCTCTTCTCTTCATTGTATCTTGCGACCTACCGCATCGGGAATACCCTTGAACAAATTAGGAGAATCTTCTGTTTTAGGCACCTTCCGGGGAATAGCCACAAACAGATCATCATCTGAATCGGAAGAGTAATTTGATTTTTCCGATAAAGAATCTGAATCTGCGTCGTCAGCTAAAGGCGTGCATACATCACAGGTCCAAGAAGTGATGTTGGTTACTTGACTACATTTAGCATGGGTAGAAGTTCCACCACACAAGACGCAACGCACAATATACCATTCCCTTTTATGCAATACAAAGATGAGAATTAGATAATACAGTTCAGCTAGTTTAGCTTCACTTCATGGACATATTAGTTAAGCTTACCCTTTTGTTTCAATATCACGGAAATTTTTACCCTGAGGACATTGACATGGAACAAAATCGCAGTGTAACGGTCTTCTTAAGAGATCACGAAAAGCATTAGGCTCCTTCTCCCATGCAGCGTCTCTGTGAAAATCATGTCAGCAACAATAATAATAATAATTAGTATATTAGAATATATAAGCATTAGTAATTAACATTGCATTGTGGTATAATAATACGCTATATTGTCGATCGTAATAAAATACTAATCTTACTGCTCTGGAACATATACACCTTGCCACTCACAGTCCCTTTTAAATGTCCTTTTACTGCAAGTGGGACACTTAAATAAGCTCCCAGAACTCAAGGCATACTCCTAAAGAAAGCATAAAAGTTTAAAACAATTCAGTTAAGCTGTTATACGCGTTTGAATTCCAATATAACAAAAGTTAACTCACCTGTATACAACGTCTATGAAAAATGGATGTTGCACAACAGGATCCAAACAACGGAATGTCGCCAGGCTCAAAGATACACAAGCAAATTGGGCAGCTTCTGTTTTTGATATCCTGATTAGCACGCTGCTGGATTTTGCGAGGCAGATTGCAATGCTGCTTACAGAATGCTCTACAAGCCGAAAATAGTATGGTAGCTTATCAGAACACAATAGTTGACCAACGATTCCTTGTTGAAATTGAAATTACTTACTTGTACTTTCCAAAAAACTGATGGTTAATGCCGTTATCGGCTCCACATGCAAAATGCCAAATGTTTCGACACTCCTTTATATTGCATCCTATATATGCTCCTGTTTCTTTGCAAAATATACAATCCTAGTGATAGCAATAATTGAAAAACTAATTAATAGATGATATGATATATATGATAACCAAGGATGAATGTGCTAATAACACCAATACCAATTCAGTCTCAGCAACGCGATAAACTTCTTCCTTGATGTCTTCCGGGAGGAACCGAAGGATACCATCTTTATCAGTAACGCCATTCTGAGGTAACCCGCTTGAAAAAAGCTGCAAAAACCACAGTGAAAATGTTAGCCCTTTCAAACGTTAAAAATAGTGGTGATGTTAAATTTTGAACTGAATCGAACTTACTATGCAAAAATAATGACAAACCACGTCATCTCGTCGGTACATCGGACCCAGACGACCTTCGTCAATTGTTGTTTTAGCACATAATATGCAACGTGCGTCCTCACTTTCCACCGTTATCTTCTCCATTTTCGTGCCAGCCAGGTTTTAATGAATATCGAATTCCACACAGTTGACTAACCTCAAACGAACAGGGCACAAGCAATGACATCCACGTTTCGTCACTTCTGTAATGAGTTGCCCAGTTGCCTTCTGCCAAAATATTAGCTCATTCATCATTTTTATGCACGGCGGAAGTGAAAGAGCGACGTTAAAGCACATCATGTACATGTAAACTATGTGGAGAACAAAGAAAAATGGCAATCTTATTTTCACCGCACAGTGTGACTGTGAGTTGTAGGTAAGATACGGATAAATGAAAACCTAATAATTATGAAACTAGACCAGGAAGCGATAAAAGCAATAGGATAGCTGTTAAAAATACAGACCACACAAATGAAGGAGTTTGGTCTCAAGAAACGTTCCATTTAAATGTAAAGCAGGATATTATGATCTCTGTATTCTTCACAAAACTTGTTTTTATTCCATTTAGTACTGGATTGGTTAGTACAATTAAGGTGGAGCACGATAACAGTGTAATACATTAGTAGTGACGTTTAATATCAATCCACTTGTTTTCTCACAAATACCAACAATTTTTAAAATACGGCATTACATTACTTGTCTTATCAAAACTATTCTATACACAAAAATCATACATATATTTACAGTTAAACTTTCGTTTACTTTTCATACGATCGCAAGAGAAAAGCATACATAAAATCCTCATCACTCATGATAATAAAAAATTGATTTCGTTTATAAACTAACATGCATCCTTAAAAGTCATTAGCTAGAGTAAAATCTAATTTTCAACTTTCCTTTTATAAGTTGATTACACTTATTGCATAAATTGCATAGACCCCCATGCACCTCAACTGCTTGCCTGACATTATATTATTAATCTATGCCTGAGTGCGTTTGCGTATGGCTGCGAGCGTCAACGAGTGTCATTTCCATCAATTATTATAACCTCCTTATTCAGGCAACGCATACTTCTTCACTTGTTTTTTTCGACCAAGAAGATTTGTTAGGTCATTGCGCTGGCTATTAAAGTCTGGAATTTTGCTTTGTAGAACATCCAGAATTTTTCTTAAGCGCTCCTTCTGTTCTCCCCGCTGTAAAATTAATACATTCACAGTTAGTCGAGTTGTATCCCTTGTATTATTATTACGTTTTCACGTAAATATATATGAACGAATGCTGCTATTAATGATAGAACTTACCCTTTTAGAAACTTTCAGTCTTTCTAATGTGCTTTGAGTTTTTAAGGTTCGATTTTTTTCTTCCACTTTCTTCACTGGTTTCCCTTTTTCTTGTGTTGTTGAAGCCGAAACTGCTGCCGTTTGCTTGGACTTGAAGTCTGGACTAGGAGGTCCATGAGGCTGCAAGTTTAGAATCATAAATATGAATTCAACATTCACCAGTGGTGAATCACCACCCATACTAAGTAGTTCCGGCAATTATAATTTAATAAAGCATTACGTGATAATTTCTTGTGATTTGAATCTTTGTTTCAAATTGGTTGAATGCAAACGGCTTCATACACACAGCATGGGTTGTTTTTCCAGCTTTTGAAAAGCTCCGATTCAATTTGTCAACTCGAAACTCACAAATATATACATGATCTTCTTTACATCCTGCACGGAATACAGATAACAGATACAATTTAGTTAGAATGAGCTACATTACTACTAATACGGAATGCTGTATTAATTATTTCAAAATAGTTATTTTGCTATCACTTACCAGCTGGCCTTCCCTTGCAATACGTAGCAGGATCCAAAACCCAGCACCGTCCATGAATCAAATTAATTGGGATAACTTCGCTAACGGGCGACCGGCAAATTTCATTCCTATAAAACCTTCGATTATGCTCATGATAAGTTTCACTTGGTCGAACATAATGATGTCCATAGGCCCACCGCTTTCCACTAAAAGAAAGACAAAAAACACATTAGTTAGTTTACATAACAGTTCACGACGAGTTAAGAAATATTATTAACCTAAATTATTTAAATTCATACTCTTGATCTTTCCACAAAGAATCGATTCTGAAAATGTCACACTCCTTTGGGACCAAAGGTCCAGCAGTAAGATAAGTAGGTCTGTCGATAACCACGTGATCTGGCTCATGTGGAGGATCCCTCAAGACATAAACCGTATCATTCCTTCTAATTAGAAAGCCATCTTCACGAAGCAGTGTGGTATAGTGTATTTTTTCTGGAGTATCAGTACCCCCGTTTAATGGAACTTCTTTATCTACTGGTCTAGGATCACAACGCTCACAATAGTAAGGTTGCTCCTCTCCATTATTCCCTTGAGTTTTCTGTCTCTCCAACTGCAGATCTGGTGGAGGTCTATTTACCTCCAAGTCTCCATCCACATCAATGCGCTGCGTTTCCATATCAGAAATATCAACTTCTACTGGATCAGATGGGAGTTCAAGGCTATGATTTGAGTCTTCTTTAATCTCCATCGGAATTTCATCCTTTACATTAATTACAAGATCTGCAATTTCCACATCATCACCCAATGCAGTAAGTGGGCGACTGTTGATTAGACGGGAGGCTGCATTAGGGCTACACATAGAAGAAGAGGTGGTTGATGATGATGTACTGCAATACGACGGGCTCGCAAAGCTCCGAGCTCTGTCTGATTGTGCTGACGGTGTCGTAGCTGGAGTGAAAAACTTGTTCCGTTGACGCTGCTTTCGTCTTAGATTGTTCTTTTGATCGCCTTTAGTAGAACAAGGAACTCGCATACAATCACAATGCTGCCAAACACAACACTTATCACACTGAACCATCATTCCTTCATCAGAGGATCGTTCGCATATGCAGCGGATAACGTCATCTTCTTCAGGGTTGACGGGAATATTTTTGAACGTTGGTAGCTCATTGGAAATAGTCGATCCTTTGTTGCCTTTATGCACGATAAATGGCTCTAACTCAAAAACTGCGTTGGCCTTCAACGGCTTGTAAAGGTCCTTAATTTTCTGGATAGCTTCAGAGATTCTTGGTTTCTCCTTTTCATATGCAGTTTCAAAGCTGGTGAAAACGAGTCCTAAATCAAGCTCAAAACTGTTCAGAGTTCGGTACTCCCCACGCAGTATTTTCTTTGAAATCTGTGTTAGATCTATGGGATCCTCAACGGCCGTGTACAGTTGCGGACATTTTCGTTTGGTAGGAAGGTTCATAAATGGCTGACATAATACAGCTCCGTTTTCATCTGGAAAAATCAACAAATGCAAACCAATTGACAAAATTGTCAACAGCTAGTAGATAAGTTAAATTTTAACCTATTGCTTAGTACCTTTAGCTGTTGTAATCTTCACATAAAATTCGTAGAAAATTTGTGAAATTCGTGCCAATCGAGCCAACTTGGTGTCCTCTTCCGGAACTTGAGGTGGTTTATTTTTAGACGATCCAGCTTTGTATCTTGTAGTCCATGCCGTCATGACCTTCTCCAACCTTTCACCTATATTAATCTTATCTTCCACTTCGTACTTCATCTTTCGAATCTAAAATTAAAATTAAAAAAACAATAATTATTAGCACAATCGATAATTGCATACAAAAACAAATGAAACTGGTCAAGCACATAATTTAATCAACCAATCAACTGACCTTCTCATAATTTCTTATCAAGAAGCAATTGTGGCTCTGAACAAAGTTTTTGTCTTTCTTGGTCAAGTGCTTCATTTTATCAACTGAGCTTGTATCTTGACTTCCATTGGCACTTCCATAACTTGCAATGGCGGCTAGCCCCTTTCCAGGTTTTCCATTACTTTTTGTCTCTCCATTTTTACCATTCCTTGTCCTTACGCCAATCACTCCACGACATTGTTCGCTTCCACAGTAGCACGGCTATAGCAAGCAAAATAAAATCACAATAGTTATTGAAAAAATATATCTTATACATCTACAAAGCTTCCTTTCACAATTATTACAGCCGCAAAACAAATATATGATTGCTCACCTGACCCTCAGAAGGATTAAATAGAGAAAAGTTGTAATCATAAGACAACTCCTCTTCCGGCCTAATATCTCTCAATGCAAATAGTGCCATCCTCGAGAGACCATTCACAGACCATTTTTGCATCTCACAATTTGGCTCACAGGAATGATTGACAAATCTTCCTACAACATGATGACATAAAACAAATTTATTAACTTTATTAAAGCAATTTAGTTTTAGATATGTAATGTACTTGTTGAGAAACTAGGATGAACACGACACTTACCCTCGCCCCCAGCTCGATGCCCATCGATTACGAGTCCTCCGTCCAAATGAAGACAATAGTGATGAGTGTCAGTGGCATAAATTGTGTGCATTCGTTCTTTAAAAACGGCTTCTGACACTACTTCACCAACATACTCTATAATAAAATCTCCCTTCTTGATCTCATTGTCCGTGAAAACGCCGTAGCCCTTGTCTTTCGTCAACCGTCTTTTAATGCCATTGGCTGTCTCGTGTTTTTGGATTCGACGATTTCTGCAACTGTCTCCACATGAAGACGGACACTCAGTATAAACGACTCGATTTAAGCAATCATCATTGGAACACTTATCTGCTCCTTCAGGACATGTACACCCTTGCTCGTCAGATGTAGAGGTAGGTGGTTTAGGGAGACCATAGTAAGTATCTAAAAAATTTAAAAAAAAAATACTGCTGTAATATTATGATCTTTCCACAAATTAAAATTCATTTTCTTAAATATAAATAGTACATACTGGTTTTAATCTTTTTGAAGTTCCAAGAAGGAGGCACCACTTCAGGCATCTTTTCCTTCTTAATCTTACTTGCTCCCGCAGCCGCACTATTTACAGCTTTTGCATCCCGTTTCTTTGCAGCTGCTTCTTGTGCTGCTGCGGCTGCTGCAACCTCTTCCGCCTCCCGTTTCTGTTGCATATAACTATCATACATATTCTTGGCTCGTAAAACGCCCATACACCAAATTTCATATGGCAGTTTAAATTCGCGATTAGTTGTAGTGTTGAATTCTCCAGATTCGGGATCTGCTGCAAAAGGTAGCATTCTATTGTTTATCTCTGCCAAACTTCTTATTCGCTGAGTGGGATCCTCACATTTATAATAATTAGATAATAGACCACAAGGCAAATAATTATCTTTTTCAGGCACGACTAAAGGTGGGTCTGGTATATGAACAAGATCTAGAATGAGACCGGGAACTTCACCGCCTTCAATTTCATTGCTGTCGCTAAAAGAAGTACGACTATCCAAAGAACTCCGTTTTCGTATCTTTACCCTTTCTGATAAACTTAAAGAGAACGCAAGGGAAGATTTGTTAGCTTGAGATATAGCATCCTCCTCCTCTTCTTCTAACACCGCAGTCTCAACTGACTGACTTGGGCCTTCCGCTGAACCTTGGTTCACCTCCACCTGTTCCACTTTGATTTGTATATCAGTAGCACCATCTGCTCCGTCCATGCTCGGACTGTCTTTAGAACTAAAAGCTTTCACTCCCGATTTTCTTTTCTTTTTTACGCTTGGAAACCCCGTTCTGTTCACTTTTCGTCTTTTCTTGGGAGGCGGCGACGTAATTGGAGTAACAGTGGTGGACGACGACTGTGGTGACTGAACCAAAGTCTCTACGTCAGTTTCCACCTCTGTCGATATCTCGGATTCAGTTAAGCTATTATCACAATCTGTTGCTGATTTGAACTTCTTCGTGGGTATCTCATCCTTCAATGGAGTAGTTACAGTCCGTTTACGTGAGCCCATTGCGGGTCTTGTCCTAACTGGAGAAGAAGGAACAACTCCCATGGCAGTACCATCACCACCCTTATTATCATCCATGGCAAGATCAGTAGCAGGAGAATTCGGCTTCATCATCATCGTTGTCACTTCTTTCTTTATTGGCTTAACTGTAGCAGATTTCTGTGGGCTGGTTGCTCGAGACGATGGGCATTCTGGAGACTCTAAATCCAATTTTCTTGGTTTGCGAATGCGTCCGGATCTTCGTGTAGAGGCAATGGCTGTGATGTCGGGCGATACAACAGCTTGCTTCTTTTTTGGCACTGGCAAGCTTTGCTTCTTTGCAGGGGGTTTCTGTTTTCTCGAACTACCAGTTTTTGTTGCACTTTCCACCTGCTTTTCTTTCGCAAGGGAAGGTGAAAGTGGTGTTGGTTGTGGCTTCATTAAATCGCTGAAATCAGATTTAAATTCCCATTCTTTCTTTGTTTTAAACACTGGCGAATTCGGATTTGTAATTTCAAAAGTAGGTCTGGTGAACCCTGGAGGTAGGGAAAACGTTTGTTTAGAATCAAAGTTGATGGTGGGCGTATCGCTGCCCTTGTCCTCTGAGCTAGGGGAATTTGTGTGGTGATGTCGCTTCTTCAAGGGAAGTCGTTGTAGCTGTGTAGAGTGATTCTCAGCTGAGATAGCTTTAATTTTGTCTTTGTCATTAACGACGTGAACCTTTCTCTTTCGTCCAGTCGATGTACTTGCGACAGGAATTCTGGGAAAGGAGTTACGAGTAGTAGGAGGAATCTCAAAAGCTAACAACTTATCGAAATTACTATATATATTCAATCGGAAAGGCCCATCTTGTAAAGGGTTTGACGACTTTTTTGGAGAATTGTCTGACATATTAAAACTCAAAATTCTGCCGCATACATCCCTGAGACCTTCCGGCTCTGGTGGCAGTTTCTTATGATTTTTCTTCTTTTTCTTTTTGTCTTTTGAGGATTTCTTTAACTTTTTCTTCTTTTTCTTTCGGTCTTCTTTTCCATTTGTCTTTTTACTAGAAGGAGTAGGAGGAGTTACCTTAACTTCTGGAATGACTAGGTGATCCTCTGGTATATACTTTTTGGCAGCTTTCGTCTTTATGGGCGTCGATATTTGACCGGGGTTTAGTGAAGGCTGGTAACAATTCAAGTTACCGTGAGTGGTGTCATTACTAGGCATTCCAGTGATTGATGAAGAAAGTGGAGACTTGGCTGGGGAAGCCATTAATTTTCTTGGCGTTTGATTAAGTGAGAGATGATACGGGTTTTCTGGCTCCTGTGAAATTCTTGACATGCATTTCTGTTGGTTCAGCGGATTACTGTTCTTAACTTCCATTTTTCCATCAGAATTTCCATTAACCAGAGTACCATTTGTTGTCTTTACCCTGCTCTTAGGGCTGAGCGACGTCATAAGGCAAGAAAGTTTGCTTCTCTTTTTAGGTCTGTCACTTTCATCAGGGCTGCTAAGGCGTTGCTTCTGTCTCTCTGGCATCGTCGTTCCTTTGCGACACCAACTGGAATTTTTTACTCCGGACTTTCCGTGAACAACTGTTGTAGCAGGTGAAGTTGCAGGTGCAGGCGTTGTTTTTTTCTCAAGAACAGAGTTGGAAACAATAGATTTTTTTGGAGAGACTTCAGGTACAGGGGATGATTTCACTTGTTTATTATTATTCACTTTCTTCTCCGGAGAGATTTTAGATTCCCCAGACGAATCTTCAGACAACCAAGGAGAAGAAATACGTTGAGGTGATGAAGCAGACATATAGTTTTCATTCCGCCGATTGATAGTAGGTTTCAATGCTGCAATCCGTAACTTTATACTTCCTGACTCGTAGTTATTTTTGCTGACTGAAAAACTCCTTTGCTTGCCTTTTCGTTCTCGGCTACTCCGTGAATCGGAACTACTAGCGTAACCTGCCTTTTGAATGCGATGATGATGGTATGATTTAGTAGCAGCTTTGGAATGGTCTTTTCCATTTACCAATGGTGTAGTTGGGACCTTTGGGCCACTTGAAGATCTAGAGGCTGCCTTGGAAGATGCTGAAGATTGTGATTTATTGCTTTCTTCATCTGAATCGGATTCTGACGAACCTGAAGATCCAGATGAACACGAAGAGCTGCAATTTGATGAGGATCCAGATCTACTACTACAACTCTTGCAATCCGAATTCTGCAAAGTTATAAACCCATTTTGACTCATTAAGCACATGATGTGTGTACTCAGCACTCGTTAAAATAATAATAGTAAAGTTGTTTTTATACTGTTTTAAATGTCTATATTATTATTATAATTATAGTAAAACATTATACTAGGAAACTTACGTCAGAATCAGAGTCACTATTGGACCCATCAGATTCTTGCGATTCTTCAGAGTGACATGGTGTCTTTAGTCCATTGCACATTGGCTTGTCATTTTTCTGGGTTTCTACAGGTTTTCCTCTTGGCCTCGGAGCTGCCGTACTTCTCCAGGCGTTACCCATGTGAAAGCTCGAATCAGCACCAGAGAGTGGAAGTTCCTGTAATGCATTCCGTCATTGTTATTAATAAAACCTAATTTACATGTAGCCTTTACTTAAACAAATGCTGTTGCAATAATATCTTACATTGAGAGCTGCAATGTCTACTGTGGATGGTAAATCCTCAGGGTTTGATTCTTCCCTTGATGGGTAGATAGAATGCAAAAGGGGTAACGAATCCGGAAGTAAAAGAACCCGAGGACTGTTATCCCCGATTGCATTTTCCATCCTTGTTGTACTATAGTTGAAAGCGTCCCAAAACTTGAGATTGATTTCCTCACCAACTCGAAAGTGATCGTCCGTTTTTTAACTCATTCACATTTTAAATTACTTTGTGGAGTCGCGAATGCACCTGAAATATTAAAGAATTTAATTCCGAATCAGAATGGGCGACACTAACCACTGACTGCAAAATAAATTCATGACATTCAGACGACAAAGAGGGCAGCCAAGTAAACTAAATAATACAAGCATTCTCTACATTAGTTTCTAATGATAATGTTCCTCATTAAATGCACCATAAAATATTGATGTAGTGCAATGTACTGAAATCCCTGATTATAGCAGTAATTAATCAATGAGCGGTGCAGTAAAGAAGCTGATATATCCGAGCTGCCAAAAGCTAAAAACGTTCAACTCAAGTTACACTGAAAAGTTAAATTTGTAGATATTTCCTAATCTTGCTAATATGTCAATCTTGTGGGATATTTTAAATATTACTAATAAAAACTTGCATTGAACCCATGATCCACACTACAATATACTTAGAAAAGCAAAGCAACTATCTCATTACTAAAAACCAAAATAACTTACAATTTAGAATTTCCAAAAGTGGCGATCATTTAGCAAAAGCTAATTTGACAAAAACAAGGCAACCTACGAGAAAGGGACAGCACCTGGAATTCAGACAGACTCTCGTAAGACACAGAAAACAAACACAATTTAATTTGAGATGTCCACCATACGCAATCTCAATCATCAGCTTGTATCAATTAGAATCAATGCGTCTGTTGTCTGTTAGTTATCAGAACAGTTTTTAACAATCGCGTTTATCATCAGTCAGATCAGTCAAAAGTTGATCTTCATTAGTATTTATATTTACAAAACTCAAAGGAGAAGAAGACCCAAGAAAGCTACTTTTGTATTTTGTACATAATGGAATTAAAAAGGAAACACATCTTTCTTCTTTCTCATCAGATCAAATCACACAACACACAACTATGAACACGCTGTTCAAGCCAAATACATATAAATGATACATAAATACATAACATACTCTAAAGTACACAAACTGTAGTAAAGATCTTTAATGTTGAGTTGAGCATTCGGAGTTGAGAAAATCCTAACAGTCAAAGCTAAATACAAGAGATTTAACAGCAGCAGCAGCCCTTCTCTTTTTTTGTGTCGTCCACCAAAAATACATTTTTGCACAAGTTGATAGACTATTGGTCACCAACACACAACTAGCTTGCTATTAAAGCACATAATTTACCAACTGACTTACTATGCATATAATTTTTTTTTATCAGAACAGCACACGCATAATTGGCATACATAGAAATGGATCACACACGGAGTGAGATATGAAATGAAATCTCAATGCGTTGTTCCTTTTTGCTTAAAAAATACTTACCTAATAGTTGTATGATGATCTCGCGAGAGTGATGAGATGAGAAAGAGTAGGTGCGTAAGGAGAAAAAAAACTTCTTGGTCGTTGCGTATAAAAATATGTTACGAACGTATTTACTTACATGCATAAAAAAGACTAAGGATTTGACCTCGTCTCTTGTCCAGTTGTAAAAATTAGTTGTGTAAGTATATCTATTGACTTTATGATGAGGAGAGAGGAGTAATGTAATATCCTTTAGCGCTCAAAAGCCACCGTTTCTCATTAGCTCTGAGCTCCTTCTTCCTCTACTGCGGAAGGAAATGGGAATCATATTTTCTCACATTGACATAAAAACTTTCTTTATATGATCTATTCCAAAAGCAAATGTATGTGTGAAATATTATGTGTAAGTATATATATACATGGATCTAGCTATCGATAAAAAGTAGAAGCTGAAGGAAGAAGAGCGAGGCAAAGTCCACAATGATATCAGAGATGAGAGATGTTGGTGGATGGATACATAAAAAAGGTACAGACGAAAAAAGAGAGGCAAATGTGTGGACATACACAAGAAGATAGTAATCACTCTATACAATACAGTGGAACAATGCTGCTGGTGGATCCGAACGATGCGAGGTTTTTAGGATTGTATATTATATGGTAAGAGAGAGATAGATATGGATAAAATATAACAGATGAGATGGAAAACTGAACGGTCGAGTCGAGCAGAAGACGAAGAGAGCTTCGTAAATGTATGCATTTCATTCAGTTCGTTTATTGCCACCAGCAGCATATTATATATAGCCACACATTCTACAAGATGGATAAATACCTTCCTATATGCATATAAAAAACTTCATGGTGGTGGTGCTATTGTCGCTGGATAAAATGTATGTACGTACACCGTTGCTGGGTTGGTTCTTGCTTCAGATGAACAAGGCAAAAAAGGTAGAGAGGTGAGGATGTAGAACCGGACAACGGTTCGAAGCTCGATGTATCTAGTACCTAATGAGCATACCTTTCTATGTCTGAAACGCAGTTGTGTGTGATGTTCCCATTCCAGAGGTAACGCAACGCTGGCGATGTTGAAATTCAATGGGAATATGCACAAGTATAGTATATAGACATTCCTCCGCATCTTTTCCAGACTAGGCATCGTCAGTCGGACCTCGTTCGTTCGTTCATTCATGTATGTATTTTAGATGCATTGCAATATTTCGCTTTGTGCCTTTTCATTCCTCACATCTAACTTGTTATATGCATACACGTTTCAACTTTGCTTGAAGAGTTTAGTGGTACCTTTAAGGATGCAGTTATATGACAGACAATAAAAAATGAATGAACTTTTGTGAGGAAGGCGCTTTAGAATTCAGAGAAGACAAAGACAAAAACATTTTACACTAATTGAAAGTCAAGACATTTTGAAGAAACAAACATGCAAGCTTAGAGATCCAACTTTCAACCAAGGACAGAAGCCAGAGAAACAATTTTCTGTGTGCTTGGATGTAGGTATTAAAGATGGGTATAGATCGTTTCATTTCTGTTCATTCACCCGTAGTCATTTGCGTAGCCTAAATATCAGAAATGACGCGAGTGATCATATTCATGAATGGGACCTAACGGCGAAGGTTAGTTTTATAGCTAATGATGGAATATGTAAATTGCTACGGGTTCGCATTCCTCCAATCACTATTGGGGTCATCGTTTTTTGTTACATAGACTCAGACCTTTCTGGTGACTTTTTATAGCTCTTTGTTAATTAAACCGGGAAGTGAAGCTTTTGTACTACTGCATTGTATGACTGACTGTATTTGTTGTATTGATAGATTCAGGAGAAACACTTGTGGTCTCTTTTGGCAGCAACATATTATACTCAATCTTTAATAGCCCATCTAATTTTATACCGGATGCCGCTGTCACTATTACAATCCTGCTTTATCTTCAACCTATATAAGTTGATTCAAGCTATCTCAAGCCTCGAGCTGTAATTCATACAGGTAATAATGGTAAATATGAAGGAGACCATCTATTATACTTTTACCTGGTGCATACGTGACCAGTGGAATATATATGAAGTTTTATTTACGTTTAGAACCAAAGCATCACAATCATTATTCATCATTATTAGATTTCGAATTAACCTGGTAAATCATCTGGTCTTATCATACAAGACTTCCTTAACCTATCATTAACAGGCGTCTCTAATTTAGATCTGGTGCATTACAACAAAATATACTTTTCAAACAATTTTTATAAAGTTGCTAAATAAATCTCTTTCCCATGTAAATCTTTCAGTTTTATATAACTTTCCGGTCTCAAGGAGCTTTTAATGCATCTTCAATCCAGTTGGTTATAACATTAAGAGATTCTTCTACATTATCTCCTTCAGATCCATTGTTACTCACAACGAGATCCCAGTTGGTAACGTGGTCCAAATCACATTCGGAAGGCCCATCATCAACTCCTGTTGTAAACTTAAATCCTCTGGAAGATCTAACGCTTTCATCCGCCCTGATTTTAATTCGTTTCAAACAGTCTGGATAGAACTCTTGAAACCATTCGTAGTCTCTTGAATGACGGCAGTCCGTACAAATCCATATTGGCTTATCATAGGCTGAAAATAGTAGATAGACAATTATGAAGAAGCTTTTTTTTAATCACTCAGAAAATACCCAAGTTTCTTCCATACCATTTGCCATTTTGATTGCTTCTACAGGAAAATAGCCATAATTTTCCGCTCTAACTTCCATACTCCACTTCACCATTTCAAAGCGATGTTGTTCCTTGTACGCACTCGTGTCCAGAAGTCTTTCAAAATCCAGATTGTTCTTAACTGCCCAGTAGTGTTTTATAGGGACAGCTATTCTAAACACAGCGACTTTCTCTTTCTCCAACCTAAAACAGCCAACCAATTATCTCTACATTATTATTATGCAAAAACTTTCTCCAATTAAGAATGCAATGGCACCTTCAGATTTCACCTTTGAAGTAGTTGATCAGTTACAAAATCCTTTCCTGATTTTCGCTTTCCGTTGATGACTAGCAATATCTTGGGCTTGACATCGGGAGGAGGGTAGTCAGGCATCTGAAAGAAAGTTTGTTAATGAATATTATTTGAAAGACAATGTGTTATGTTCTGAAGAAAGCCTAAAAACACATGTGAGAAGAGCATCTGACAGCCCCGGTGGTCTGGTTTGACTTGCATGTGTTCAAGCAATGTTATTGTATGTGATGCTATTTGCACGTGCAAACCTTTCCTTCCGGTGCGGTGTTTTCTCCTTGTTATGTTCCTAGGAGTCACTGTCCCGATTTACTTCGCATGCAAATGCATACAAGAACCAAACGAGTTATATTAAAAATGAGACAGTCTCAAAAACTGATGATTGAAATAAATACTTCAGTTGCAAATGATTACAAGTGTGGTAGGAGCAGACAACAAATATATTATGATGAACAGAAGCAAAAGTAGTAGGGAAAATCTGGCATTAATTTCAGACGTCAAGTTGCAGTCATGTTCTTGACAGCAAAGTAAATGCAGTATACATTTCTTGCAGTAATCATGTAATATAGTGCTTTCATGTGAGAAAGAGATGAGGGATTACTTCATACATAAGGAGAGATACTAGTGCGTACAGTTTGGCACGTTTCAGTTTAGGTTATAAAAAGTTCATTGTCTTCGTCGCATAAGAAAGCATAGCATGTATTATGAAAGATTTAAACAAATGTTGTCAGTCTGAATATCAACATCAACTTGGCAGTCTTGGCACACTGTCATGTCATATACGCGAGCTGTGCACACTAGGTGCACTATTCTGATGGCTATTTTATATTAGGTTTAGGTTAGGATGGTGATACTCACCAGCTCATCATATCATTGTGCCTGGAAGGAATAGCAATCTTAGTTTCACACACACCGTTTTCTCACAATAAGCATTTATTTGATTGGTTATGTCATTGGATTTATGAGCCATGTGCCATATTCATCTTAGGAAATTAAGAGCAAGAGCATATATAAGAAAGAGTATTGCTACAATTTGTCAAACGGTAATGGTAGTACAACACACATATTCATTTAACGTCCATGCTTTGGTGGTTTCGCAATCCATTTTAATTTAGCAATTATGTAGAGTTGATCTGAAGATGGATATATACATGGGAAATGTACGCCATAATAACATTTTCTATAAAAATTCATTTAAAGGAAGAAAATTGTTAATTGTGTCGACAGCAGAGATGTGTATTCATGTTAACCAGCAACCACCGGCTACCAACTACCGCTAGACATGCTTGCTAATTACCACCGACTACCGATGACTACCCGAAAAATTTGTACCACCGACTACCGAACACCAGCTATCACCACACAATGTTGCACCATACCACCGTTTTAGTAGTGAACACCGGTGGTCTGGTGACCACAGCTGATTATGGTGGTGTTACACAGTTTTTCTGATTACCACCGGTGGTCTGGTGGAACCAGCGGTAGTAGTAGTACCACCGGTGGTATGCACATTACTGGTCGACAGTATAAAAATATGACATTTTACATGGTATCACTGTATGTAGAGTACGTTTTGACATTCATAGTTGAGTTTCATCATAACTTCATTTTCCCTAACAATTTTCCCCTTCCCAGATGATAATTTGCTAAATTGTATGAATGAAGTTAATGAGCTTTGGCCAAGAAATTAAGGAAGCATTTAAGAAATACTCAACTATAAAGCTCAACTATCATCTGAACTGATCTGAAGAGTGAAGTTATGCCACATGAATTAAGTTTCTAGTTACTTGCTTTTGCAACAGTTTGTACAGACATGCATTGTATAGCAAGGGCATTGATGCTGCCGACGTAAAGCATGACATAGAAAGTATAGATTCCGTCTGCAGTAAATATAATGTAGTTTTATTTAATTATGTTAGTTGGTTTATTTACAATATGATAAAATATAGAATGAGACATAATTAAAAGTATGTATTTCCATTGGATCTCTGAGTATCGTCGGAATCATTTCCCTGCAACGCTAGATCCACGACATCAGTTGGGAGCAACTACATATGATTATTCATACAGTACCATTAATACTTCGATTTTCAGAATAAAACTTTGCAAACTAACATACTTATAATATAATTATTATATTCTACAAAACAATTAATGGGATAAAAATGAGCAAAAGCATACCAGTTGAGTTTGACGTTTGAGTTGCTGCAGTTGTTCTTTAGTCTTTCTCCGAAAGAAGCCACACTACGTTTTAAAATAAAGGACTTTTGCATACGGTTACTTTACATAATGAAGAAATCAGCATCTAAACAATATACCTTGAAAAGTGCAAATGTAAGCAGTAGAAAAAGTATTGTTCCTCCTGCCCCTGCTACCAGTAATTTCCATGCAGCAATTCCTTTATCTAGCACAAACTTTCTCATTGTACTTCCATCCTTCTTTATGACTTTATCCAAATATGAAACGGAAATAGATGACTCGATGTGTATTCCAGTAGTTTCGTCAGTGATCAACTCACCTGATTTAAGTGGAATTAGTTTTTAAGGATAAAGGAATTTTTATCATTTTTATATACGCATCATTCAGTATTAATTTTGCTCACCTGCAGCATTTGGTAAGAGGTACATCTGCAATCGAATGAACCTTTGGCCCATTGATGGCAAATCTGTTAAACATGTTATCTTACTACAAGATGACGGTGATGAATCACATCCCGAAAATCTGATGACTTTGTCGGAGGAGGACATTGACAGTTTTGCCGGTTGCACCTGGGTTTTGGTAGATCTTGCGGAACGGCTTTTACTTCCACTTGCTACGTCACTTGACATTTGATCTTTTTTTGACTGGTCAGCGACGGGGTTGAAAAATATGAAACCTTCTGGTTGGCAATTCATTCTCTACACAAAATTAAAAAATGAACATTTTCCCCTTCTCAAACATGGAGGCTGAAATTTAATTGTTAAGAGCGTACGGCTTGAGAATGAGCTGGGTTCACAATGCCGATAACTTGAGTCAAATTGTTTTTGATGTTTGCAAATGTTGGCACAAAAATTTCGACTTTCACTTTTTCCATGGCCGTGGATGAAATACCTGTGTTGCGCAACTAAAAATACAGATTGAAATATTGGAAAGTATTCACCATAATACACGCAAGACAAAGAAAAGCTACATATTTGATGTAATTTTACATAGTAAAGTTGTGACAAATCTACAAGATTATTTCTGGGATTAATGTCAGCTTGCCCCGTAATCGGAAGTGTTGAGAGTTCAACATTAAGTTTAGCTTCCAAAGGGAGTATTAAGTTGTCAGCTTTAACTTTCTCCTGTTGTTGTTGTGTCTCGGGGTAGGCTTCCACAATTATTTCCAATTTCCCCTTCAAATTGTCTTTAACTTTCAGTTGTTTCAAGTTACCCAAACGTAACTCGTAAATATTCTATATAGCAATAAAATTCGTTACATAAATATGCAATTCATAAATGCATAAAGTATCAATAATATTTGAAATTATACTGATTTTCCTTTCTGAAGGGGCTGGATGCGCCGATAACTGTCGCTTAAAACAACGCCGTTGTTCGTCCCCGTCCTAGGGGTTCTTTCAGTCGAGTCAACTTTACCAGAAGAATCGGTAACTTGCCATCGCCAATCTTTCTTGGAAAAAGCAGGTACCTCAAAGTCGTCACTCAACTTTAGTGCTAGCCTTAGAGTGGGTAGGTAGGCGGTTTCACCATTGTTCTGTAGCGTCATAGTTAGAATTAGTGTTTCCACTTGCCCGACAACCAATGGTTGGTTTCTACATTAGTAAAGTACACTTTTGACTACTATGCGTAAATAAACAACACCTCGAAGTAACCTTTAATTATAGTCTAGTCTATTGTTACATGTAGGTTGTCTTTTGTTTTTTCTCGTCTTCAAATTGCACATCCACCTTTAGTTTCAAATCAGGATCACAATTAATGTCGCCATCTGCTGCGCAGTCATCCCTGGCTATTACAAGCTCGGATTCGGAGCTTGTAAATGGAATAGGAGAGGGTAAAAATGGGTTGAAACCTGCTGCTGCTGTTTAACATTGAACGTCATCGAAACATAATAACTGGATCTCGCTAGTTGTCTGTTTTATGAAAATCGAGTTAAAGTTTAAACCTCTTTGGAATGCCGAATCTGGTTGTTGTTGGTGCTGAGGAAGGGTAATTGTGGCCGGCTGCACCGGCTGGAAAGCTAAGGGCTTTGAAGCATTATACCACATTCCAGCACGGAAAAGAATAGGGTTAGCATTGCCTTCTACACTTGCACCCTGTAGTTGTAGTGCATGTTGCATCCGGGGCAAAGAGATACAAGTCAGCAAAGGTATGGAATTAAGTAATGGAGTTTATCTTAACAAACCTGTTTTAGTTTGAGACGCCTTTCCAAACACGTTTCTTTGATGTTAGATAGAGAACTCTTGTATTCGTCTCCTCCTCCGTCTTCAAATTCAAACCTCTTTTCCTTCGGATCTGCCTCAAGCTTGATCCACGAATCTGTTTTTGTAGTTCTACAAACTGTAAACTTTCTCTTCATGGCATAAATAGCTATGCAAAATATGCGAATACATAAAAATTTACCTAACTGATTTTCTTGTTGCAACTTAATAGAAAATTGAAACGCTAAACAAATGTTCACAAGCAGTCGAACTTGAGTGGGAAGAAATTTGTCAATTTCCTCTAAAGTTTCTGTTGAATGAAATGTCACCCTCACGGTTACTTCAGCCATCGGACGGGTTCTAAATATGATAGCGTGGTTGGACTCAAATGAACCTACTGCTAGATCTAAATGACAACAATCATACATTAGCATGGCTGAAGTCTGATGAGGTGAGCAATGTACCAAGTGGTTTCCGAACCTGGGGTGGTGTTCCCATCAATATCAAGCTTTCCACTGAGGAGAGATGTGCCAAAGCCATGTAATATGGGAATTTGCAAAGATGAGCCTGGGATTATTTGCACAGGAGTCAGTGGATAGCCACTGCCACCGTAATAAATGAATACTGTTCCAGTTCCATCGTTGTGGTATGGAGCACTCACTGCAAAATCTGAGCAGCAGCAGATAACAAATCACCAATAACATGCTTATTGGCACGTGACTCTTGTAATAATTTTACCTTCTCGTTTGTCATTGTTGATGTCTCCAAGATTCACGATTGCTGAGCCAAACCGTGCCCCGCGAGACCCTACTAAATTGCTTGACTCTGGAATAAATACCTTGCAAACGGACACAAAATGCTAAATGTATTTGCAACCCATTTAAAATTCATTTATAATGAGGAAAAAGATACAGCATACACCACATACTTCAGACATTAAACGTGACTGTAAGTTAGCATCAATATCAAAGATTAGTACGGAGCCAGTACTGAACCCGAGTAGGGAATTAAAATCTAAAGTCCGCATTGGAGCACCAACAAGGAGTTTATCCCCATTACCATCCAAATTGACAGTGGCCAATGAGTAGCCAAAGTAGCTTCCAAATTGTCTTCCAATAATTAGCCTTCGAATTGAAGACTGCGAGCCGGTAATAACCACGGCTCCGAATAGGTTCTGTGCTCGTGGTGCTCCAACCGCAACATATTCATCCCTCTGAATTTTACCGGATGTGATGGCGTAACCAAGAAGAGAGTGGCTCTCCACGCCAGGGATGTTACCTTGAGCATTGTGTATGATTGGGTCATTTCGTACATAGCGAGCTCTCGGATTTTCGTTTTGGTGCTCCAAATACATTCCTTCAAATGATCCGATTGACACATTTAAAAAAATCATGTCAATCATGTGATTGCGTCATGTAAAGGGAGGTGTTATATCATCAGTAGATTTTAATGCAGCAAAGCCAAATTAATATAAATATGGCAAACTACTGACCAGCCCATCTCCGTGCGGAAGGAGCTCCAATAAACAAGCTGTTAGATAAAGTAGTCGCATGTGATGTAAAGCCGTACTCTGCATACATATACCAGTACTCCTCAATCGCTAGTCCACTACTACTGTCCTGAGAACGGAAGTAATATTTACCTGTCAAATTGAAATGTATGTGATTTCAATTTCATTGCTGTTACTTAAGTAGACATTGCATTCATATTCAACTGTAAATTTATTGGACCATGTCTATTTATCAGTATTATTGCTGTTTGAAGGGTACATGCCATTATGTGTTGCAGTCTAAATTAATACCTGGCTCATTCAACGGCTGTAAAAGAGTGGGATCACTGCTCACAGAAGTAGTCTTATAACACCCCCCGAACACTATAGATTGGCATACAAAATGGTTTAGCTGTTGTGTCGATTTACTCATAAATCATTGTTAATGACCGTGCTCATGATTTTCATATTCAGATTATCAAATTACTAGTAGCTTCGTTTTTGCATCCACTTCGTGAATTAGGGACAAATCCATTCAACTTCAACCTTGGAGCACACGCAAACAGTTCTTTGTTTCTTGTGGTTAAACTTGCCCCAATCCATTGTTCCATCTCAGGTTCGGAATATTCTGTTGGTTTCTGATTTGTACATGCAGATTTTGTAACTGATCCAGTTTCAGAAATACTCCTGAGAGGTGAACACCCAACTCTGGTATTGTCGCTGAATTGGCAACCCCAAACAAGTCCCCAGTTTTTTGTGTACCGCCTCTCTGTGGGTGCTCCTATAAACAGCCTGCCAAATCCAGGATGAAAATGAAAAATTTCAAGCTGAACTGTATTATAAAACCTTAGATATGCCTTTCAGAAGGCATATCAAAAACTCACGTTCCATGAGCTTGTGAACTTCTCTCTCCAAATGATCCTTGTATGAAAGCCAAGGAGTAACCAAAGAAGCTATTGTTTCCGGTATCATCTCCATCATATCGGATAACAATGGGACTTTTTGAGTCCACAACAAATTGAGAATTGATGCGACTAGCAAAGCAGGCTAAGAAAATAACCGTTCCAAACATTGCAGTTCCAATTAATGCATCAGCACTGGCGACTGAAGAAAAATTGTCGATATCCTCTAACCTCACTGAATGCTAATATAATTCTTAGGATAAGGAGAAAACAGAATGATATCCTTGTAGGATGCAATAGCTAATACAAGATCGTATCTTTATCTGATTGATTGATATCAAAAGTTTAGAGCGATGCAATGTCTCAGCGTAGAAGTAGATTATGATTAAGCATGCTAAATATATTGGGGCAATCAGAACGGATGTTGTGGTTTGTGGAACTTGGTGTGGTTGACCAAAAGCACCTTTTATATATATTTCATTCATTATTGGAAATGGAAACAAAGTCTGAAGTCTTCCTTAAATATTCACCGGATATTCCATAACATGACCATTTTTTCATGCAAACGGTGAAATTTCCTCAAACATAACTTTCCTTTTCTGTTCCGATATGACACAATATTATTAAACATTAAAGGCAAGATCCAAACAATGTAAGAAATTACGAAACAACGCACATTTACTTACGGAGTATACAAAATGTCTACAACAAAAGTTCCGTAATAGAAACCGCTAGCTGAATATGAAGGGATCTTGTCCGCATAGAATATGCACATGTAAATACATACTTACATTTTGACCAACTCACTCGATCAACAGAAATAGAAGCCAACCAATAGTTTGTCATAGCACTTAATGCCCACCCACGAAGCCAAACCAAGCTTGCATAAGAGTGATGTGTATGTTTTGTCTCAAAGCACCCACATTGATGCAAGGCATGAGCGGTTTAGACTTTTCGTTTTGTAATGTGGATTGAGCTTTGAGCTGTTGTACGTAAACGCGAGTGAGGTGTATTTACGATTTAGTAATGACTGTGAACGCATGTTTTATATTTCATCACTTAAAACTGGTTTTCAATACCTAATCGAAACTAGTAGTTGGAAGTTAAAAATATCCAATCTAACCAAAAGTTGTTAGCGAGTTGGATTCCAATTCCTACTGTCAACAGCCTCAACGAGGTTGACGTGTCAGAGTGGGAGGTGATTACCTGATAAGAATTTGAGCGTGGAACCAGCCGGGGGGTGGTGGAAGGTATAACAATATTTAAGATATCTGTAGGCGTAGTTTAATGATGGGAGGTTTCATTTAGCTGAAAATGACAGCTTTGATTATTCATCATCATAATGAAAAATTAATATGGCATTTTGTTATTATTATTTCTTAGATTCTACAAGTTGGAAATAATTGGTTTTGCCAAGCCGGAAGCACGATGTCGAAGGAGAAAGGACTAAAGCGGAAGAGAGAAGTGGTTGAAAAATCGGGTAGCAAGCTGCTGGAAGATTACCCTTGGCTGCGTACATTTGATACGGAGTCTAAAACTTGCCTTACAAACCCGGATATGGAGATAACTAGCAGACATGTTTTAAAACTGGTGACATTTTTGGAAACGTATGAAATTGAAAGATTGTATTCTCGGATAGATTTTGTGTTAACTGCGATTGTGTATGCTATAATTTAACCATGTTATTTAATTTTTTAGAAAAATTTCACCAGAAGTTTCAAGACTCAAGACGAAGCCCAATCGAGCAACTAAATTCTTGTTTCAAATTCGCAAGAGGATTATTTCTGCTAAAATGAGTGGATGGTTAACACGCGAAGACATTGAGCGGCAACTACTTCCAACATTCGGACTTCTCCTAATGCACTATGTGAATATTTCTTTGGTTTCTTCTATACTTGAGTAAGTGTAAATATAATTGAATGTTATGTCATTTGGCTTTTGCAAAAAGCACAACATATCTAAACACACGACTTGTACTTTGTTGCAGAAAATCCAGCAGCCAGGAAGTAGCTACGGATCTTTACTGCATGCTCAAATTGATGTTCCAATTAGATTATGAATATGTTCTTGATGTTGTGCTCTGTTCGAATCTTGCGGAAAACGCTTCCACCAAAGAAGATGCTGGATTTCATATCTTCTCGTTTATTGTTGATGATTGGCGAAGCTACTCCAGCAAGGAATCTGCGTACATGAAGTATTGCTACGTTGCTGCTCTTTTATCTGAAAGTACTGAGGGTAATAGATTAATAGAAAGAGACTTGCCATCCGAGACAAGCAAGAGCTTCATTGAATACCTCAACAGCACATTGGACATGAAATTGAAAGTTTCCAAGAACCACCTATTGTCCAACATAGTGCAGCAGATTAAACCTAAGCGTGCGATTATCAAAATGTCAAGGAGTCGTTTGGTTATTGTTTCCGAAAGGACTCTTTCCAAAGGAATCATTTCACGACTTGAAGAGGATAGCGACGAGGATTCAGAATCAAGTGGGTCGACGATGCTTGCAAGTTCTAGTGGTACTAAAAGCCAAGAGTATCACGTAGATTCCTCTCAGTCGAATGATCTGGGTTTCTGTTTAGATACTACAGCAAGTTATCACAACAACCAGGATGAATGGGGAGATAAGATGATTGAAGATTATGATAGTAAAGTGTCATCATCTACAAACAAAAGGAGAAGAAACGTATCTGGATGCAGCACAGATACTTTGACAATTAAAAGCAGTGCTAAAACCAAAAAGAATAGTACTATTAGTACTATAGAAGAAGAACAGGAAGATGAAGAAATTAGAAGCTCAGAACAAGAGGCTAGGCGCACACATCGTTCAAGAAAGTCGTCATCCAAGAATGTGGAGATTGCAATGTCATTGAGAAGTCAGTCCTTGGATGTTGAGGTGGGTGATCGCTTACCGCCTTCTCCCAATGTTAGGTCTGAACTTATACAGCGAGAACTGATTGGCAAGGAATTGAGAGAAGAGTTGGACGCTGAGATTGACTCTGACCATCATGGCGGTCACGATGAGGATGAAAGCGACGTTGACCTAGATGAAGAAATGAAAGAAATCGGGTACGAAAAAGCAGAAGTCGAAGATGATATTGGAAGAAGGAAACAGCACCATAGCAGAAAGATCGTATCTGAGTCTGAGGATGATGATGAAAAGGATTCTGATTTGGAAGTTTTGTCTGAGACTGTTGTGCAGAAAGATCCTGAGAGCGATGATATGTCATGTTCAGGTAATGAAAGGGATGAGGCAGAAGCTGAGTCTGGGGAGGATGTTGTTCCCAACTATGACGAAGATAGTGACGACGACGACACTATGATGGATATTGATGAACAGGGCCAGAATCAGTCTTCGGAAACCGTTGTTGTTCCAAGAGCATCATCCAGTTCCAAAGATACTTCAAATTCAACGGTAGATGATAATGAGTCTCACCAAGACGAAGTAGAACCTCCGAGCTCTCAGGACGACTCTGCTCCTGGTAATGACGGGGAGGAATCTGGAAATGAATCGGAAGTTGGTAGTGGCGACGATACTCAGAAATCTGAAACAGAAGCAGCGACCAGCACAAACCCAACATCTACACCTTACGAGTTCCAAGACTCAGATTCGGTAGTTCTGATTCCTATTATTACTACGAATGGGACTACTTCTCCGATTCGGAGTCCAGACACTATTCAGCCGCAAGCTAGCCTTTTAAAATCAGGAAGCGTTCGCACGCGCAGTTCGAGTGCAAGCCCAATGAAAACAATAAATTTAAATGATCATGACGAGGAAAGCAAATCTCAACTATCCATTCAAAGCCAGGTACAATCAACAAAAACGGCAAGAGGAAGGAAGAAAGCTAATTGTGCAACTGCTCCAATAACTACAGAAGTTAGCTGTCGACGTATTACCCGTGCTCTTGCCTGCACTAACCCGGAGACAAGCACTAATTCCACGTCGCTGAGAAGCCAAGTAGTAAGAGGCAGGAAGCCAGGCAGGGGTAGAGGAAGGGGGATGGCATCTACTTCAAAAGAATGAGACATTTCTTGTGCTGGAGATTTTGAGGTTGCTCATCATTGCATCTCAATATTATGAATGAAACTCTCGGGAAAGCTGCTACTAATAATAAAATTGATTTTTGATTAGTAAAAATGTGCCTTGTAGTTAGTAATTATGTTTCGTGAACAGTTGGAGATTGGAGAATCGTTCCATACAACAACGATAATAAGCAATATAATATATAATTTATTAGTATATATTACTTTTAATATTCAATAGTTTTAGATCGTAGTAGTAGCAATTTGATTGTATGTATATCAAATTTTATAAATCCTGTTTAGCATATATTATCGTGGAGGGTACCAAATAATGATTGTTATAAACCACTGTACTGTGGTTAACCTATTTAGTCATTAAAGATCTATTCTGTATAATTATCTGGTTTGTGTGTTTTCTTCTTGACACGTTAATGATTTATTTGCAATTTTGTTTGATTTGATTATGCATTTTCTTGTCATTTCATCCATTTCTGAGTCCATTTAAGCATATACCCGGGGTGGAATGATACGTGCGAAGGCTCAAGACGAGATGTCTAATAAAATAGATGCATTAACATCTGACTGCCATAAAGGTATTTGTTGTTGTGGGTGTATTATTGACGAGCTAAGGTTTAGTCTTATGCTCAAGGGTTTGACCCTAAAAATTGTTCAAGTGTGACCCATCAAAAAAATATGGTAGTCTGTGTGGTCTCTAAAGACACAAGATAAAGATAGGCGAATCTTATCTGTAATATATGGTCAGTGGCAAGGACATGGGAGTTGTATAACTAACTTTGTAACAATAACTTTGGTGGTTACTGGCTGGTGGATTGGTTGACTGATGAAAGCAAGGTGACCAATAATTATCCTGTGTAACTGTAAGGTAATAATGGCAGATGAACAATAATTGATAACCTAAAAGTACACTTAATGTTGGCAATATCGTCAATTTATTCATCATCATTCTTGGTTCCTATCTGTACTATTCAGGGTGACATTATCTACATTTTTCATCATTCTCTGGAGGTAGTTGTGTAGGAAGGAGGGGGAGTGAAGAAAACCAAGGGTGCAGGATTTGTAGAGAGCCAAGTATCAATGTGTTGTCTGAAGTGGGTTTATGTCAAACAATGCGTCGTGGAGATGGGGATGAATTTGTAACTATTTCTCCACCACCTGAGTTCCAGGATCCTGTGACACTGCCACCTCCCCCTGTTTTTCGTGACGGGGCACAGTTAGATAATCTGGATAGTGTGTCCTCATCAAACAATCATCCTTCTGTTGCTCAGGCTTCTTCAGGTAATAAACTAATTCGATACGTGTGGACTGGACACAACCGTTTATTATATTTTTATTTTGACCAACATCACTTAAACTTTTGAAATGAATGTTGTAGATACCCCGACGGAGAAAATATGTGTTACGGATTTTGCCAGTAAGGTGTCTTCAGACATTCTCAACAAGGCAATGGTAATTGCCAAAGACTCTCCAGAAACTCCCACTGCTGAAAATAGTGACATTTCAGTAATTTGCCAGTCCCATGACACCTCCAATCCTTGCACGTGTAGCACAGCTCCACGGTAAAAAAAAATATCCGAATTTTTCATTGTAAAATTTTATAAGCTACTGAACTGCGGGTTACAAATTCTGTTGCTATTCGTTTGGGAATGTAGGGTCGTCTGAGGACGTCGATTGTAATACAATCAGCACAGCAACATCATGGGAATACGTCTCAAAATCGAGCTCCCTCTCAGATCTCACGCAATTCGGTGCGGCGTTTGTAACTTCACGCCATCATGAAATCACGCCTTCACTTCTCTCTTCTTCTCAAACCAATACACACACCGGACGTAGTTTACTCCCCCACGGTGTTGTACCTCTGCCTCCCCCACACAGATCAGCACCCAATGGCTATCGCCTTTCGCAAAAGGATTTAGTACAACAACAACCTTCTGTCGACGGCTCACGTCGAACACCCACTTCTTCCCGATGCACCAGCACCAAAGATGACTCCAATCCTGTTATGAGATCAGCTTCATTCAATTTAGAATATGCTGGTCCTAGAAGAACCAACTTGAGTAGAGTTAGAAGCCACGTGTCGTCCTCTTCTCATGCCTTCACACCTTCACAACTTCGTCACTCTTCCCACGTTGGAATTAAAAGTCACCAAAATAATCAGCAGCATCAGTCAATCATCGGAGCAAGTGAAAATTCTGAAGATGGAAGTGGTGATGTGTACAATGTCCCCGTCCCCTTCCAAAGTGATATCTACTCTCTTCCCGTTGACAGTCTAATTTCTGGCAACGCCAGTAAAAACGCATCAGGTAAAAACGGTATTAGTCAGCAGCATAACTCAAACCAAAGATTAAAATTGGATACGGAAAGTTCAATAAAAGCACCTCCGCCTAAAAAGAATAATTTGAATCGTCGAAAGAGCCAGGATTACAGTGACCAAGGTATTATTATCCAGTCTTCCCAACTGAAAAATCCGCAAATTCAACAACAACCGCAACCCGAAGAACGCAACACGTGTAGACCACCGCAAAGGTGGTCTTCTTTAGCAGTACAACCGACAAGCGCAAGTGTAATTACAAAGGAAGAAATTGCTTCCGCACTATCCTCGGCATCATCGTCAGCATTTGCAAGTGTGACATCAAGCAAAAAGCCACACATCATCAGCAACGTAGTAGAATCATCACTCCAACCGCCACCACCATATACTCAACCACCTCCACCGATAACATCTAAACCCTTTCATAAAAATGGAACGACCAAGGAAAATGGTTCGGTCTCAACAGAAAGTTCTCAGAATAACGGTAATAGTAATGCTGGCATTGCTCCTCCTCAATCATTGAATAATACCTCAGACCACGTAAATAATTGCAAGAATGGCAGTTTATTAAACGTCTCCAAAAAGCCTCGTAGTCGAAGTGTGGATCCAGCTAGTGGAGCAGATTACTCTAATGGTTCTGAAAGGCAACGTAGTTTGAAACGACCAGTTGGCTCAACCCTCTCGAACGCTGAGAACGTTTTGAACATTAATTTCGACCATCCCCTTCCTCCAGAACCAGTATTGTCTGGGAGTAATTCAGATGCCCATACTAATCATCCGCAACATGGCAGCTTTAAAGAGTCTCCTGACAGGAGAAATCCCTTGGGACTCAGTTTTCTCAATTTATTTAGGCGGAATAAGAATGGACATGGGCAGAAGCAAACAACACACAACCAGGTGAAAACTGACAGCAACAATGGTGGAGCGTCTGAAGAAGTTAGTTTTCCAACTAGCAATAACAATCTAGATAATACCGGTACAATCAACAACAATAACAAAGAGGACACTAGCTACTACTTCAGAGAGCTTCCTCCACCTCCTCCAGGCCATTCTGACAGTAGTTCTGAAGAGCAAGCAACTCCTAGTCCTGTGGAATGTCGAGACTTTGCAGCGAGTATTGAACGGGTCAAAGACTGCGGATGGTATTGGGGGCCTTTGTCAAGCGAAGCAGCTGAAGATCTTCTCAGAAACGAGCCGGATGGTTCCTTCATTGTCAGAGATAGTAGTGACGCCCGTTACATCTTCTCTCTAACATTTAAGCTCCATGGGCTTGTTCGGCATGTGAGAATAGAACACGACCAGGGAAACTTTAGCTTTGGACCGCTGACGCGATTCAAGGCTGCCACAATTGTAGATTTTGTGGAGAAAGCGGTTGCACATTCCCGTTCTGGAAGATACCTCTTTTTTCTGCACAGGAGACCAGTACTCGGTCCCATGCAAGTACAGCTTCTACATCCCTACAGTAGATTCATGCATCCCAGATCACTCAAGCACATGTGCAGGTAAAATAAAAAAATAAAATTATATAGATAATTTAGATGAAAATATTTTCTTCAGTTGAGTGGTTAAGCTAACATAATCGTTTGTTTCTCCTAGATTCGTCATTTTGAAATACGTAAGAAGAGATTTAATCCACACACTGCCTCTCCCAAAGCCCTTGCAGGACTACTTAAATACACCACACTACTACTTCGAGCCGCCTGATAGTAACACCAAAAACAACAGCAGTCAAAATAATCTTACTAAATAGGATTTATAGGATAGGTTAGAGTGGCAAGCATATAAAAAAAAGATTGACAAGACTTTTGGGTACTTTTAAAACTTTCCGTACTCGTATTTACTTACAAATTATTGACCTTGACCATCGTATTCGTATTGTGGCTAATTAGTTAAAATGTTTGTTGAGTTTTTTTTACAATAATTAGTATTCGTTAATTAGTAGCAAGTAATTTGAGTTGTAAATACTTGCACCAGATAGATATTCATGCCAGGCGCCAACTGACTATTTTTGTTCGTTTAAAATATCATGTCTTAATGATAAGTAACGAGTTTAGGCTCTAGTTTATAGTTAAAAATGCAGAATGCACCTCATAAACACGCACGGATTTGCATTTATTATTACAACTACATAATAGCTCCTACAGCAATTATTATTTAATTTCGTATGTATTGTGTCGGACAGTTATTAACGAAACGGAAAATAAAACGAGTAGTTGCTTCAGAAATTGTTGGAAAAATGCTTTATTGTTTAATTCAAAGACGTACTCAAACATAAGACTAGGAAGGAGTATAAAAGATTGTTGTAAATTTTTAGTAATTGTATAGTTATTCCTGTCCAAAGTTCGACCATAAATATACAACGTGATTTTAATGTGTGTATATACATGTATTAGGAATCTGGAGGTGGTAATCCTAGCGTTGATCGCACTAAACGAATAGCCCGTTTTTCAAATTCATTTCTATTTTCTCTCCACAACTTTGCTGCATCCACATTTGCTGGGCTTTCATCATTTGGTTCTGTTTAACGAAGCATTGGGACAGATATATTAATTATTAGCCTAAATCCAAAAATATTTGCATGTCACTAAAACTAAAACTCAGTTCACTCACCGGCCAACAAACTAACAACTGACAGTAAAATTTTCTCAACAGACTGCACTGGACTCCAACGTTCGGATCTACTTTCATATCCCGTCGGATCTTCACCAGGTGCATGTAATATTGAAATACACACTCGACCATCCGCGTAGACTAGAACACATAGAAATGAATGCATTAAGTAATGTATGCATATTAAGAGACATTTAAGTGAACTCGTTCTCCAATTCGATTACCATTAGGATGAAACATGTCGCAAGTAAACTTCATTTTTGGTGGACTCAAAGGGTAATCCGCTGGAAAAATCAACTTTGCCGGAAATACTCCACCATCCCAACATGTTCCTTCAGGGCCCCTACAACAAAATAATTATACTTCAAATTACTACTGCTATAAAAATATACAACATTAATGAGTTAATTTAAATCACATCCTTTTATGACTTGCATGAGCTCGCTTGCATAAGCAAAATGACTTGATAGACTGAATGAACGCTTACAAACACATGCATATTCATTCAACATTGGGGTATCGTGCTACGTACACTTCACATCCAATATGAAAGTGGAATCTTGTCAGAGAAAGAGTAGTTTCGATCTTGACTATAATTGCTTACTCGTAAACGCTTTGTAATTTTAAATACTGGAAGTTCATTGTCTGCGGAGAAGCCATGTGAGCAATACAAAGGTATCATCATTGATACGTTTATTTTAACGAGATCTGATTTAGTGACAATTAGCAGATCACCCACCGGTCATCAGCTGTTTTATCATCATCTGCTGCTTGTATCCGGTGTCCGTCCGGAGAAAGTTAAAGAGAAGACTATCAACCGTTGATACTGATGTCGCACTAATATCCAACCAAAATGTCCAGTGAAAACGCAGGCGCACCTTCTCAAGAAGGTGTTCCATTAAAAAAGACAAATGTGAGCGTTGGCGTCCTTGGCCACGTTGACAGTGGAAAGACAAGTCTTTGTAAAGAACTGAGCATAACGGCATCAACGGCAGCTTTCGACCAGAATCCTCAGTCTCAAGAGCGTGGTATCACGCTCGACTTAGGGTTCTCCGCCTTCACATTGGAAGACAAATGGAATGTCACACTAGTGGATTGTCCAGGTCATGCTTCCTTGATAAGAACTGTGCTCGGTGGGATTCAAATTATGGACATCATGCTTCTCATTCTTGACGTCACCAAAGGAATGCAGACACAGTCAAGCGAATGCCTGATTTTAGCAGATGTCCTTGCGTCACATTTAATTGTAGCATTGAACAAAGTCGATATGCTTCCAGTTGAAAGTAGACAAACAAAGATTGACAAGGCCAAGAAAATGCTTAAAGCTACCCTAGCTCGTACAAAGTTTGGAGAAAATGCCCCTATAGTCTTGTGCTCTGCATTGGATAAGAGCATCGGAGTTGACACCGTCAAGGAAGCTATTTTGGATAAAATTAAGGCCATGACTTTGGTCCGCTACGAAGATCGGCCGTTTGTGATAGCAGTTGATCATTGTTTCCAAAAGAAAGGACAAGGAACGATTTGTACTGGCACAGTTATCCAAGGCACAGTAAAAATTGGAGATGTAAACCAAGCTTTCCAATTCCAACTTATTAATTACATACGCAAACGAAATATGCCTACAGTTTTGATTTTCACCCTTTCTTGTGTATTTTTAGATGGTAGAATTGCCCGAACAGCAAATTCAACGGAAAGTAAAAACTATCCAGAGTTTTAAAGTTCCACTGACTTCAGCAGTAGCAGGAGATCGTGTTGGAATGTGTATAGGAGCATTTGACTCATCGCTGATGGAACGAGGCATTATTAGTGCACCAGGACACATTTCTGTAGGAACTCGATATGTACTTATGAAGCTTCATAGAATCAAGTATTACAAACATTCAATCACTTCTAAAAGCAGGTAAGAGTTGCACGAACTAACAAAGTAAGGAAGTAGCAACAACTATCCACGTCTTATGCAAAGAGCATTTAATAAATGTATTTGTGTTTTAGGTTTCATATTTCGATCGGATATGAAACGACAACAGCAGTCATAACCCTGTTTGAACACCCCAAGGAAAACTTTGATTTTCAACCAACGATAGATTACAACTATGTGGACGAACTATCTCCGGAAGAGAAAGGGGAAAAGACGTTTTTTGCTGTGCTAGAATTTGATCATCCTGTGACAACCCTACAGCATGTGAAAATCATAGGCTCTAATCTACAAATTCCACCAAACTCTAATGAATGTCGGCTAGCGTTTTATGGAGAAGTTGAAAGGTCATGCCAAATTAAAGATAAATCCAACTTTCTAGCTCAAATCAAAATTTACAAAATCAAGAAGCGTCAAGGAATATTGGATCGTGTAACCAATTCAAGGACAGTGATTGTTCGTGGACTACACCAAAAATCTTCCAATATTGACCATCTACTCGGATGCAAAATTGATCTATCATTCGGACCAGAAAGTGAAAGTACAGTCGTTCAAGGTACCATTGAGTCAAGATTTGGACAAACTGATAAATTGCGTGTTAACTTAAATGAAGATTTAAGCGATATCCAAATGGATAAATGTAAACAAAAGCAAGTAGAAGTCAGTCTTGTCCATAAAAAATACGTCTTCAAAGAGGAAGGAGTAAATAGTGCAAAGAAACTTATTCAAAAATGAATGTGATGCTATTGTAGCCTTAACCTTTTCTTACAAACCTGTCCTGTTATGATATGACAATGTTAATTCTGGCAACATAATAAAAGCGTCTAAATCAATAATCAATCACAACCTTCAGTAGTTTTTCAAGCCGTTTTTTTTACAATTTCTTACGTGATAAGAGCTTCCCATTCAAAAAAGTTTTCCTCGTCCACTGGTCCAGCAAGAATACCTTCCGGTGGGTTAATTGTCAGCTCTAAAATCACCAAAAAGTTTTAAAATTACTGTGAACAAAATGTTCATTTTTCATGTTGTAAACTAAAAAATAATTGCATTTTGCTATTAGTTTAATATTCAAACAAACTTACGTTTATATTCAGCCATTAAACGACGGAGTGCAGCACCAGCCATATTGATTGTTTAATAATAATCACTACTTTTTTAAAAAATCGACAACAAATTGAATTATTCAATAGTTCGGATAAAGTTTTTCAAAATTATTTGTCCGTATTTGATAGCACCAGCGCAGCACAAATTAATATGGATCTGCTTTCACTTTTGATTGTAGACCGATCGTATGTACACGTCCTACAGATACCTGATGCTTGCTTGACGAGATATTACTGGTTTTGTTTAGTAAACTTTCGAACGAACAGATGATGAGGAAAGTTCATTGAAAGAAACATATGATGAGAAATCTTCCGGTTTCAAGATGCCCCCTTTTCTCAAGCATTATAATGTAGATGTTTGTCTACCGGGAGCCAAATTCTATGGGTCTTGTAAGATTCATGCTAAGTTTGAAACAGGTGAATGTGTTGTAGTAGTAGGCGGGCTGGTTATAAGGTTGTCAGTTTGGATTTGACAATGTTGACAGGAATGCACTTGAACAAAAAGTTGTTGTGAACGTGTGAATGTAATTTTGTGATAGTTAAACATTTTAACCCAAATTAGTTTAGTCAACTATTTTTTTGGTATTTTACAATAATATTTAAGTTAAAGAATCTATAAAAATGAAGCACTTTTCTGTGGAAGTTGTTCGGAAACAAAGCAGGTATATTCAGAATGTTGTAGATCGTTAGCTGTATCTTTGGCATGAAAAACTAATTTAATGTTGTATTCCACATTAACGACTATGACTCCTTTCTAATCTTATTCCTATTGTAGTCATCTGACTCGGTCAGAAATCCACGAGCTTGTCCTTTGTGCGATGGAAAAATCTAAAATAGGATCGTTGTCGATATCTCCTGACGAAGGGTACCCGTTGCCAGTAGAGGATCTGGAGCTCCATTCCCCTGGAATTTCTGGTGGTGTGGAGAGTGTAATGGTGTACGTGGAGAAACATGACGTTGGGGTCATAACAGGGTTAGAAAATGGCAGTGTTACCACCGGTAATGATGATAATGTTCAAATGAATGGTATTGAAGTTACAGTAAGTATACATCTCTCTGCGATAACGTTATACAAATGTAAACTTCGTGTATTTTTAATTGACGAATTCCTTGGGCGTCTTACTTTTTTTAGCATTCTTATTCAATCTTTGTTTACGAACTGGATTTGGAGGGTGAAGAAGCCGAGTACATGGAAGATAACGATGAGGAACAAGGACAATCTGCTGCTTCTCATCATTGGCTTCTTCCTTCCAGAAGTTTTCATGGGCTATGGGATTCATTAATTTTCGATTCTGATATAAAGTGCAAGGTGGGACAAAACTCTTGAAGTGTTATGTTAATGTTTAGTTAGAAACGCAGTTTTTTATAGGAGGAATTCGATGTTTTTCAGTTGGTCGATTACGTGAAAACGGCAGTAATGTTTTCTACAAAGGGTGTCAACCCAGCGTTAGTGTCATGGAACAAAGTGGTTCTTTTGCACGGACCACCAGGAACCGGAAAAACAAGTCTATGTAAAGCACTTGCTCAAAAAGCAGTCATTCGACTCCAGGATGATTTCCTGTATGGCCAACTGATTGAAATTAATAGCCACAGCCTGTTTTCTAAGTGGTTTTCAGAGGTAAAACATGTTTCACTCCTACCAGTTGATAGTTTGTTAATAATACAGGTTGTCTAATTCAGTGGTGGATTTTTTCAGAGTGGGAAGCTAGTAACGAAGATGTTTGACAAAATTCTAGAGCTTGTAGAAGATCCAAAAGCCCTTATATTTCTTATGATTGATGAAGTTGAAAGTCTTGCTCAATGTCGTCAGTCTGCAGAGATAGGAAATGAACCTGCTGACTCGATACGGGCGGTTAATGCCTTACTTACACAAATCGATAGAGTGAAAAAGTAACCTTAATATTACTATTTAAAAAAAAGTTACCTACAAAGTAAAGTATATGTACAATTTAATTAGTTTTTTTTACCCTACCACAGGTATCCCAATGTTTTGATTTTAACAACTTCCAATATTGTTGGCTCCATCGACATAGCTTTTGTAGATCGTGCGGATTTAAAGCTATTTATAGGACATCCTCCAACGACTGTTATATATGGAATATTTGCTTCGTGTATCAATGAACTCATACGCGTACGCCAAATAAAGACTCTAATGTCAAATGTGGATCATAATAAAATGATAATTCATCTTTTAAAAACTGGTTTTTTGTGTTTTTGAAATAGGTTGGTGTTGTAACAACACCCGAAGGCTTTTCGCTTCCTGCAGTTTTATGTGAAGCTAATGCAAGAATACCATTTGTTGCAACGCTGTTACAAATCTCAGGGTAAAGTAATAGTTTTACTTACAATGCATATTTCTTGAAGTACCTACTAATGTATCAAACTGCACTTTTTTACTGTTTTTCAGGAGAGCAAAAGGTCTTAGTGGGAGGTCACTTCGTAAGCTTCCGTTTCTAACGTATGCTAACTATTTCTCTCCGAATCATAAATGTGGATGTGAACTGAAAGATTTCTTGGAAGCAATGTCAACAGCAGTTGATAAAGAGTTATTGGATAGACTGGCTCTGAAAACGAGTTCGGGTTCATCCAAGTTAAGCGATGCTACGTTAAACGTATAAAAAAAACTTGTGATTACGATAAGAGTTAAAGAGTTAAATTATTCTTAAACCTTTTTTCAATTATGTATTATTTTTAATGCTCCTTTTTATAATAATTTTCATCATATCAAGAATAAAAAAGTTATTTTTCACTTTCAACTATTTCTTCTTCCTCACTTTCCTCAGACTCGGAAGGTGGTAGGTCAATACGATCTGAAACGACAAACATATTTTAAAAAAATAAATACTTGCAGACAGTTGGAAGTGTATAACATCATCGTTATTTTAAATTCAAACCTCTGTCTTTTTCCCGTTCTGCCCGCAGTTTTTCCAGATTCGCATCTTGAAACGCGATAACTTCATCTGACGAATTCGCTTTAGAGTATCCTTCCAAAAAGTCCTCATTCATCGTGAGGAAAGTTTTTCCCCATTTAAATTTGCTAAGGTACGAGGTAGCTAAATCGCTGAAACCGCAAATAGCCATCGACGCTGCGATTTCATGGGACGACCAAAGTTGACATTGTTTGCTGCGACGAGAAAGGGAAGAAGTCTGCCATGGACGGGCTTGTGCTGCAAAATTGAACCACTTTCAGGGACTTGAGCCCATGAACAGTCTATCACAGCTAGGCCACTTTGTTTCATGACTTCAGTATCGGCAGGAGAAAGCACCTGAAATAAATATGAGAAATGTAGGAATGCACAGTACATTAAAGAATATCAAGCAGGTTTGAGTAAAACAATGAAATTTTAACCTGTTTGGCAAGAGGATCTAGTACAATTCCAGGAAACCTCTGAGAAGGTTTCAAAATGGTGACAAGCCCATGCCTAGACAACTTTCTCCCAGTACACCTTTTCGGGTCACACTGGGCCAAATCCCACATTGCTACTGAAAAAGGGGGTGAAATCTTTGGCCACAGTCTGCCAAACTGATCCTCTTCCATGTCCTCTTTAGGGTTATCTTCATCTTCTGAAGATGAATCGCTATTTCCTTTATTCAAATCCAGTTCAGTCATATTTCTGCAACATTCACTTGTGCCTCCAGCCCCTTCTTCACCATCATCCTCATACAAGGACTGGGAATTTCTGGCCACTCGTTTCGCTTTTCTCCTGTCAGTTTGACCACGACCTGCTGCATGGCCTTTGCCTTTGCCCTTCGGCATTTCTCTACAAAATTCAACAGTAATCCTTTATTGCGCCTTGATGTATCACAACTCAATTATTGTAGCCAGCCAAATACCTAAAGATATGCCTATGATCCAAATCAAAACAACAATTTTTTATACAGTACTTACACATTATCACATCATATTATATTTGTACCTTATCAGAATAGAACCGGGGGATGGGAATAAAATCAAGAACACGTGTTTCCCATATAACCAGCCAACTTGAGCCAACTTTCATACACAAGCAGTACTTACTTACAAGCAATGCAACTACTAGTAAGGGAAGAAGGACAAAAACCTTATCCATCAAGTTGTATATATCTTCCATATGCATGTTCTGTATAGTGTACATAGTAGTGACCATAGTACCCACTACACCTATGCATACACTTAATATAGGCAAGTTCATCAGCATAAAATGTATTCATGGGGCAATGGAAGACGCATTAGGATTTTCTTATGTAACTTTTATAAAAACCTACTGCCTACTAGTTACGCATGTTCGACATACAACATTATAATATCAAACTTTTTATTCTAAACTCCCATTCTGTTATTTGGAACAATGCACACACACACTTAATGTTAACGTAACATGATGCTTTTCACTGCATTGTATTATCGTTGTCTTATACTTCATTTCACATTGCATAAAATTGTTCATCATGAAAATTCTGGACTGAAGGCTAATACTGCATGTTGTGTTACGATTGTCATAATAGTAATGTCATGCCTTTGCGCTTAGCTTCTAGTTTATAGACGCAACGCAATAATATCCAGCTTATATAGGGTGGTATATTTATGTACTCTGCCTATCAGTTTATATCCATAAAATTCACAAAGCCAAGTAAAGCTATATAGTAAAGTAAGCATTGCGTGTAAAAGAGGAACTTTTAGGTTCTGAAAACTTGATAGCCTACTACCAACGGTGGTGGGTATGTCAAGTTTTCATGCGTGTGCATATGAATAATATAGAAAGCTGTGTAGCATGGAATATTAGTTTTTTAATAGCAGGCTTCACAGCAGTAATGCATGCCTCTTACATAATTTCCTTCAAGTTGACTATTACAAGTCAATCCATGTATGTATTTCTTTTCGGCATTTCTGAGCGCATTCGCTCAAGTGATGTGATCGAGAGAAAAAAATCAAGGAGAAAAAGTTCCTAATACCTAAAATGCATTCTGGAGTTGGAGGTTGGAGGAGTGTGCTTTTGCTCTCATGAAGAAACATTTCCATCACCACAACACACCACCACCATATCATAGGCATGTGTACGAGGAAGATGCATACAATAGTTAACTTGACTCAGAACTTTTTTGTGATACACATAAACATTTTAGGTATAGGGTATGGAAAGCAAAGGACGGATTTCATTTCATTCACTTGAGAGCAACAGCAGTATACGCTGGAATAGCAAAGTTCCTCCGTATCTCCGTACTTTTTCTCATCTCACTCAACAAACTTCACTTGCTCATGGCAGTTCTCTATCATGATGTAAATACATGTGTGTGGGTCTCTTAAGGATATTTTCCATACCGAAAACATCTCCTCTCTGTGTTTTTATACATAGTCAGCTCTGCATGTACATTTGTTGAGCTGTGAAAGCCACAGCCACACACAAACTCTCTGCATTTTCAGCTTGATATATTTCCCTTGTTCCTGTTCATATGTCCGCATTCTCTGCATCCTTTTCCTTTCCTTATTCTTGCGTTTTCCGTCTCATCAGAAGGACTAGAGTGGAGGTGTCCTGTCTTCAAGTACACCTCACACACGACGGCAACTCCGTTCTCACTCAGCTGTTGTCAATATAACTTTTGCGTGTGTGGTGAATCTGTATGCAAAAACTTTTGAAAGATAAAACAGAGTGGTGGTGACGCAGTTTGTAGGATAAATATTATGATTTAAAGGTACTAGGTACATTCTTGTATTTTGTATCCTTTGTCGGGCAAGTGATTAGGATTTTGTGGAATTGTAAAAGGAGTTTATTTGGATATTGCAAGCTCAAATACACTCCTGTCATCATCCGGCATCCTTTGTGCAAAAAGGTTTTGTGCTCGCTTATTGTCATCAGTCCAGTGTTCAGCTTCAGGAAGTACATACATTTAATGGAATGGTGTGTCTTTTGAGAAGAAATTAAAAAGCCAATAACTAATGAATCATAGATTTTGTGCCATACAAAGACAAAACATTAGATTACAACTACTTGTCACACATGCCATGACTTGTCATGCAAAGCTTCCATGAAAATTCATTTTGGATCGAAATTATATAACTGAAATTGTGTTTGTGTTCATTTTATAAGGCTGGAAGCCAATGAAATGCGCATTTGCGTCATGCGTTCATCTGGAGTTTTAATAATTATTATGCCAGTCATCATGTTATAACTTTATAATAAACTAGGCTTATCTTTCCTTTCCCCTTGAACATTCTGTTGATTTGATAAGGGGATAAAACAAGAAAACACTGTGCTTAGAAGCGGTTGCACAGTTTGTGTGTGATTGTGGGCAGTGACAGATAAGCATTTACTGTGGATGGATTTATTTTCTAAAAGTGATTGGTGTTGGTCATGTTTTTCTCCTCCTGCTCGTCAATGATGGCTGTCTACCCAAACGATGGGGGAATGACAACAGTGGCACACAAAGATAACTCTCTCTCGTCCATGATAAATTCCAAAAACTCTGAGTCAAAATACAAACAACTTGGGATCATTCCCCCACCTCCAGGATTTCTTCCAGCTCATGCACCAACCGGAACAATGAATAACAGTGGATCTTGTTGTGCTTTTGTTCCGGCACCACCACCTCCAACGGGACTCAAAAAGTCGGCGCAGTCATTCAGCAGTCACTCGCAATTGAAGAGTCAGTGCGGTGAAATCCCTGCAAACAATCTTCACCAGTATCACAACAACTTTCTCCAACAACAGAAACATGGAGGTGGAGGAGGTGACATGTCTCATCACCCACAATGCCGGTTCCCTTGTACATCATGGGCATTCTGGGCAGTCTTGCCAAGTTCACTGTCATCCTCCACTTCCTTATCAAATTCTTCAGCAGCAACAGCAGCAATCTCAACATCCCCATCATCATTGCGCCTCTTGCCACAAGCAAAACAATGGAGGTAAGTAATAGATGATGAACATTTTCTGTATTTTTACTAATTAAGTAAAGTAGTGCCTGTAAAAAATAGATGTTAGTAGGAAATTTCTCACGATCAAAATAGATTTAATATCATGAATCCAGCATTTTTTAGCCCGACTTTTGTTTCAAGGCTACTCCTCCAAATCATTCGAATCGTGATATGCATGGGTTTAGGTTTAGGTACTTTATCATTTACATCAGCCCAAATTTCATGCTATGAATCATCATCATCAACAAACCAATTTTATGTCATGAAGTGATATCATCCAACCTGTAACGCTTGTGTCTTATTCTATGCGTCCAACCAGCGTAAAGGAGGAATTATGCATGACGCGATGCGTGATTACTGAGCACAAAAAACTCCATTTTTGCGGTGGATCATTTTTACAGGTTGCTTTTTGATTATGCAAATAAATACCAAAAAGAAGGGTTGAGCTTAACTCGGCTCACTCATCAGGTACAAAAGAGAATCCATTCGTTGAGCATTTTCTGTGATTAATCTAGGAAATGGGCCATACCACGCTTTTTGCAGAGCTCTACAATATCAGCTTTTGATGTGGATGCAAAAAATAGTTTGGTGCTGTTTAGCCACTTTTTGTACTGGCTGATGCTAATAATGTTCCACATTGCGTGCGGTGCGATACAAAAGAGCAAGAGATTGAATACCATAGCTGAAATGTTTGTGCGTATTCTATTACACATCAACATCGAGAAGAGTTATGCTATATATGCTATATGCCACCTTAATCTTAATCAATGCTCTCAGAGTTTTTGCATGAGAATGGAGTGAATAGTAAATATGCATAGAATGCATCTTATGATGAATGAATGGATGGTCAATGATGTATGCACGCAAAAGAGCTATTGATTACCTTTTTCTTTGCGTTAAAGGAAGGTGAACAGGTGTCAATAAAGCATACTTGTGTGGTGACGTATTATTAGGATCTGACTGATCATGATATGATTATATGAATACGATGATTGATGGCCACTTATGAGCTTTATGAGAGTGTACTCAGTCATGAGCAAGGATGAGACAACACAACAGGTAAAACATTGTGTTTGTGTCATGCTCTTCTTGTATACATCAACGGGCTTCACATTCAAGAAGATGAAAATATGAATAAGGTGGTGGTGATGAGTTTCGTATTTCGTATTTTATATTTTCTCAGAGAATGATGATTATGACTTTGGAAATTTATGAAAGGAAGGCGAACGTCTTCCATCTTCCTGACTAAAGCATTTTTAGATTTTTTTTTGCAACGTGACATGAAATGAAGAGCAGAGAAGGGGAGAGATACATAATTTTGCCTAGTTGTGCTAAGGATAGGACAGCATAAAAATGAAACGATAACATGAAAATTTATGTACCGTCAAGTTTTATAGTCGAATTTTAGTGCTTAAAAGTAGGTCACCTTGATGATAGCACACCGCAGCCGCATCATTCATGTTCTGTCCAGTTTTTTTTACAACACTCAACTCAGTCTCCATAAAATGAAAGTATTGTAGAATCCCCAGGGAAAGTCGGCTCTGTATGATTTCGCTGATTGGCCTGGGAAAAGGAAGGAAAAGAAATGTTCTCTCAAGCTTCCAACTTATCTACTTATCTTACAGTAGAGTAGACTATGGCAGCTACCTTGAAACGATAACAGGAAAAAGTCACCAAAAAACAAACGTCGACGTTTGTCGTCCAAAAAACTAGACTTTCTCTTTATTGCATGAAGCCTTAGTAGTGCAAGCGAATAACTGTACGATGTCTGTAGTCCTTTCACAGTCTCTTCAAATTTATGGTCAACGTAATTTCTCCAAAAGAAAACTGGTGGACACTTATTGACTTTCCTCAGTATTCCTTATGAAATCCTCACTGTCTATATTGCAGAAAAGAATGAAAACACGGGCTAAATAGGGGCCATCATTTCAACGTCCTTGTCGCATGAGATTTCTGACAATATAGTTCTCATAACTGTTTTTAGATACGAGCAGCATTTTGTGTATGAATGAAACAGCTCATTTTGGTAATTGATTCACTAGTTTTACTACAACGGATAGATCTTCTGGTACTATATTCCACAAAACGTAAGAAGATAGGAATGGGACACTAACAAAGGACAGCGTGTCTGGTGAAGCGATTTTTAAGTGGACCAATATACATATCCCATTGAAATTATAGGTTGTCCTTTTCCTGTCCATGGTCCTTTTCTTCTTTGCCACTTTGCTTTCTCCACTGCAGATCAAAGCATTTTTTGACTTGTACTCCAACGAGAATGGCTGAGAGAATAGCATTCACTAACGCTGGAAATTTGGTGTGATGCTGATGTGGTTTTACAATGTACTGCTTTATGGCGGTCATTAAACGATATTGATTATTGTTATGATCATGGCTATCATCATTTTTGTTAGAGGACTCAACTCCGACTCTCAGAGAGCGAATTATTTACGTAAGCAACAATGGAGAAATCCAAAGCCTGCTTCCGTTTACAATCGCAAGAGAACAAACAAGTTTTTAAACGCCATTTTCACCACCATATTGCATGTACCTATAGATATATGTATTTCGCCCGTTCTACATACAGCACAACGGAATTTTAGTTTTTGAAGAGTAAGAGTGAATACGGATATGGCAATTGTCGTTGTCAGTTATGACCACTCTATTGTTCTATATTATACCCAGTACGTTTCCAGACGGATCCACTGGGGTTCATTCAAAATGTCTTCATTGACATCATTTGTTTTCATAAACATCATTTCCTTTCGTGGTCTTCGAGAATAGGAGCTGTTTTCCCTTTGCCGATAAAAAATCGGACTTTTCAAAGAACACCAGTTTTTTGCTGTAAACTTAAACGTTAAACGGTTTCCTAAACCATTGAATCCGTTTAGTCTTGAGAGTATGCAGATTTTGAAACTAGGGAATAGGGAATGGCTATTCAATAATGGCTTCTTCAAAAGTTCTAATCTTTTCCGACACCGTCATCAAAATTGGAGTTGGGCTGGTGTGAAGCATGTGATGGCGGTTATGACGATGAAAAGAGCTGCAGGGGATGCAGCACAGTGTGATATATGCAAAAGTGATGCACTTTTTGTACATTTGAGAGATGAAGAAAGATCCGTCGCGAGTATTCATCTGTTTAAAATACCCTTTGGGTTCTTTTTACTCTCAGCTTCGTCTATGTACTTTTTAGTCTCAGAACTATTCTGCATTACAATCAACAAGAGTATTAGATAGAAAGTTGGAGCTACACAGACTCTTCTTTTAAGCGGAAGAATCCTACCGTGATGATTATGATGGAAAGGGGATACGTAAAAAATGTTCCAAGGGGAGATACATGCATATACGCATTACATATAAAAAAAATTCAAACCGTATTACATTTGATATCAGAATGAACTTGTAGTACGGCTTCTTGCCAAAAAGGCGAAGAAAAGTTACTCCTCCATCCAAAACATATTCTAAAAACTGTTCTTGGAACAGGAAAACCAGTAACAATACAAGTTCTCAAAGCTGAATGTGGTGATGATGGTGGTATATAGACGGCTGTGGGTGAGGGTCTCGGTCCCGGGGAATACTCTCGTTACAGCCGCTTCGTTCTACGACTCTTCTCTCCTCAGTGCTGGTTCTTGAACAAAAAGTATGAGTCATCATTTTCGTCAGTCTCTTTTTACATTGCTTCTTCGCATCACATGTGTGTATTCTGTATGTTTCGGCCGAGTCTCAATTCAATGCGGTACGAACCTCTCTTCCTCTGTTCCCCATTTGAAAGTTTGCTTTACCTAGTTTCTATGTATGCGTATACTTAGCGCATTAGCGTATATCTTTTGTATTGCATCTTGCACCACTCCAAATATTTACATTTCATCGAACATCAACACGTTATATTATTTGTATTCGTTTTATTATGAAATGTATGATTGATGGCAAATGGAATGGACTATTTACCTGTCACCTCGAGTGCCAGGGTTGCATGCTCAATTTTTGGGTTGAAAGGTCTGTACCACTTTGAAAGTGTTTGCAGACGAGATGGAATGAGTTTGAGGAAATTAAAATGGCTAGAAGAGCAACGTACACATTAGTACTTGTTCAGGAGCTACTAGTTCTCTAATGTATAATATTATAAAAGCAAACTCTTGTCAGGGATGCAAATCAGGTCTTTGACTTTAGGTGAAAAGTTTGTTGCTAAAAAGTTGCGAGAAGAGTAATCAACTTAGAAATACGTGACGTTCCATTAGAACCCGGCTAATTTCCCTTTAAAACAAGAGGAGAACTGTTCCGGATAAGAAATAGAGATTTTATTGTTTGTTTGCATTTGTCCACAGTTGTGAAACTGTTTGAAAGTTTGGAATAGGCATACTCACACATACGTCTAGGTAGTAGGTATATACAGTTGTTTGTTGGCAATCTACTGAATATTTTTCGTTGCAGGAGAATATTTTTCGCTGAGGCTGTTGTAATAAATAAAGCAATTCACTTTTAAGCCGAGAGGAAAAACGGCACTGCGGTAACAACACAGCTCTTTGCGTAAAAAATATTGTGCATTCTACTTTACTTCAACTCAACGTGTGTACTTTTGTATTTCGGCTTATGAGCTCGGCCTACGTATCCTGAAAACAAACTGTCACGTATGGAAATGAAAGATTGAAATCTTTTGTTTCTCTTGTGTCACGCTGTGAGTTTGACTCTACCTTGGCTAATATACATGAATGCAAAACAGTTAACGTAGTGGCTAGTAGCTCACACTGGCTTGCCTTTCAGTACCAGATTCAAAAGAATGTTAAATAAATTAAGTGAAAAAGGTTGTAGGTGAGCTCCCACAGCCGAAACTCTATTAATTTTCAGTACATGAGTGAGAGTCGAGCCAAATGTGAATATGTATGGCGACTAATCTAATCGATGGCGCTATCAACAACAGCAATTTTCATGAACACATTTCATTTCCACAGGTAGATGATGATAACTCACTCAATCGATACGACTTTCTCTAAATCTTAATGCAGGAAATCGTATCACAAGGGCATTTATAACTGCTCAGCATTCCTAAAGCGGAGTCGTGTTGACAATTACATTGCGTGTGTGTATTACACTCAAAGTACAAAATCGGGGATCAATATGAGCCCATAATATATTCTGTAGCAATTGTGATTGTGCATCATTCCTTCCATTATGCATTGCATCTTGGACCCACACTTGAGCATCTTTCCCCCTTTTTAGTTATCCAATAAATCGCATCGTATTAAATAGCATTTCAGAGCATTCCTTTTCAAAAGAACTAATGCAATGCCTGCATGCCTACTCTTCCTTTTCAGGACTGAGGAAGAACGATATCTTTCTTTCGTATAGGGGAGATTTACACCCATTATTCTGAATTCCTTATTGCCGTAATGCCAACTATGTACATTTTTGTTGAAGTAAGCATTAACTGTTGTAACATGGTGTAGCCATGAAACATGACACACTGCACGAATTTAAGTAGCTTTCTCCAAAAATACAGTTTAGAAACAGCAGCATCTTGGGATGATGATCATCATCATGAGCATTTAAGGCTTCTCCATATGGATGTGGATTGGGGATGTGTCAGGTGTCAGTAGTCAGTATCAAACAGACGTATTCCTTTTTATTTCCTAGAAGACCAACAATGAATGAATGAGAACATGATTCAGAGGCAGAATAATAGTAAAATGCATGTGGAGGAAATGGAAAGGAGGAGAAAAGAAGATTTCTCAGATTTCTGATGCTGGCGATGTGATACTGGAGGCGACATACTACTTAGGGTGAGGGCCACAAATAGATGATGCTGGCTACTAACTAGAATGCGGAATGTATGGGAAATGCAGACCCTTTTATTTCCTTGTCTTGTTGTGCGCTTGATGTATGAATGAGCGTAGCCAATATCGAAAATCAGTAGGGGAGCACTTTACAAAACTCCAACCTGGAGAACTACGTGAGCATGAACAAACACATCGTCAGAAAGCAAAAGTTGGAATACACAATATATATCCAGGCACATAATATTGCATTTTTGGCATTGGATTTTAGATGCGGCCATGCTATGCCAGTAGCCAGAGAACAATAATGGTAGCTTGGAAGTAGTGTGTGTTGAATGAAGGCCAAGCTGTTTTTGGCTCAAGTGTCTTGTCCATTGCATTGTCTACAATATAGGCATGTATATTACGCATTATACCCATCGTGATTGTGAGAGATACTCCAATATTGTGTGTAAATCCTTTCAATAAATGACAAATCGAAAATGGGGGAATGAATAAGCGGCGAGAGAGAAGTATTTAGCCACATACGTAGCATTATTATAGGCATATGATATTCTTGGAATGTGGCGATAGTGATTGCACCACTGCGCCATTCATGATAGACAAGACAGCAGAACTGAGGGTTAAACTGGAAATAACCTCGGAGGCAAGCAAGCAAGCAGTTATGTAGTGTGTTATGAGCTTCCCTATTATTATTTTCCTGCTGTCCATACATCCTTCCCCGTTATGCAATGTGCATAATATTGCATTGTGTGACAAGGAGCAAGCGGATAAAAGCTGATAAAAGACTGGGGCACAGGACGGGGTCGCTATTTCATCATGGCATGCCACGCTAAATGGAAGCTGGAAATCCACATATTTTCTCTACAAAATAATAATAACTCACACAGTTGTAAACTTTTTAGGTGGCCGCTTAAAAACATGTAGTTAAAGGAGATTGGAATGGAAGAAAGGTCGTAACGTGAAACTGAAACATTGTTCGGGAACTGATCCGAATCTTTGTATGATTTTATGGATTGCGTGGAGGGAAAGCGGAGTTTTTTTATGTGTGCACATATGGACTTTCAATATGACATGGTCATTATATTACTTTTGTACATATAGAAAGGAATATATGGGAAAATATTTGGTGATCCCCTCTACCTAATAATATTCTTCTTGGAAGAAGGAGAAGGGGAAAGCAAAGGGGTTCTTCGACTAATGTGGAAAGGTACACATGCATGTTATGCGGAATATTGCTTGTAGCTATTAATACAAAATACATGGCAAATAATGAAATGCATAAATCCTGCGGAACATTCTCAAATGAGGGTATGTCTTGACAAGGAATATTGAATGAGAAAATAGATAAGGGAAATGGGAACTCTGTGAATGAGGAGAGAGGGAGCGGGTTTGAGGGAAAAGAGTAAAAGAGATTGGAAATCATGTAACTAAAATAGATGCTTGTTCTCTTTATACTTTCTATTTCAAAACTATTTCAAATGCGTTCTATAAATTAAATGAGTTTTTTTGACACAACAAAGATGAAAAATCTTCTGCCTAAATTATTCATACCATTGTCATTTGTTACTACTTTTCCTAGAGTGTAGTGTGTAGGAGTCGAAATTGACGATATTTTGTACAACTCTAAAGAAAATACCATCTTAAATTAGTATAAAGTTAAGCCTAACTGTTAAGTTAAGTCTACTGTTAAGTAAAATGGACATGCGAACGAATTGTTGCTTCTTTCATTTTTCCTAGCTTTTTCTTAGATCTAATTTTTAAAAAGCTCACAATAAAATATTCATAAATGCTCAAATGACTATTTCCAACTAAAAACAAAGGATTATTTATATTTGTTATTGGTGGGGGAATAAATTCAGTTGTTTTTCTGTTGAAATTGCATACAATCAACAATGATTCCTCCTTTGCTCCTAACTTTGGACTGAAAAAACATGATTCACCGTTTTCATCCATCCATGTAGATTCACAACACGCGTTTCTAATCTGCATCAGTTTGTAAAAGCTCCCTCGTGTGGAATAGCAAAATGCAAAGCTACAGTTGGAGTCACATCACATGGCACAAAAAACCCCATCCAGTCATCTCTCTCCTATTACATCTTATTTTTGTATTGCTTCGAAGAAAGTAGAATGTTGAGAAAAATTTTAAGCATATTTTTCCAAGCAACTCCAAAACTCCCAACAGTTGACAATATGAATGGAAAGTAAGAAAGAGTGAGAGAAGAAGAATAGACGCTAAAAGTGCTTTTCCCCTTACCCTTCCCTCAAAAAACCTTTTGTTTCTACAACTTCACTTAGACTCTAATAAAAAATGGTCTTTTGTGAATTGTCATGTTCTCTCTCAAGGAGAAAATGCAGTTGCAAGTGCAATGTGTCCGCATATATGACAGAGTAGTATATCCAGCGAGTCATCGTCATCATATCATCCAGGACAACGACTACGGCACGCCAAGACTGCCAAAAAGTAAGTGGAGAAAAAGACATGCTGACTCGAAGAGAGTGAATGCACTGCATTCATATCCATCCATTTTTGTGAGAAATAGAGGCGGAATAATAATAACATCATGCATATTTACATTTGATATATATCCTTATACAAGATCCCTTACTCACTCACTCGCGCCGCATAAAAACAGAATCACCACCATCATCATCTTAGTTCTCCCTCTATGGATTTCATAACACACAAAAATAAGGGAGAAAATCGTTGTAGAAAAGACAGTTTATTTCTGCTTCGCTAAGCACTTTCCAACTTTTACTTACTTGCAGTCAAAATTTCTCTATTTTCTTCGTGGCTGAGGAAGGAAATATTCAGATTTGTACTTATATAACTCGGCTCACAGCTCACATTCCGAAAACTCTTTTTGTCGTTTTTTTTGTGAAATCACATTTGCATGGCTACTTTGCCACATTACATCCTGTGGTTTTTATGTGGAAATCGTCATACTGAAAACTAAAATATAAATTCAAAGGGATATGGACTTTCATAGGAAAAGGTATTGCTCGCTTCATAAGGCAATTCAATAACATTTCTCTTTTTCCCATTTTTATTATCATTTCTTTTGTTCGTGAAAACGAAATCTCTGCTTTTGCCTAGACTATGAATTCATACATCACCAAGAACAGGTAATATGGAGACATCATATATATTATCTTAACCATCAAGCTTTTTTCTTCCTCTGTTAAAGTTTATTATGACATGGCACGATAAGGGGAAAGTACGTAAAACTCTGTCGTAAAACTTATAAAAGGAGGATTTCTTTTGAAAAAGCTTTTATATACTTTTTCTACTTGTCAGTTGACTTGACTTTGCTGACAAGTTGACGGGCATATTTCGGTGCGTATATATAAGAGGAAACGAAGATGAAAACAAAAACTGCGTTTTGTTATGATTACATTAGTCAATACATCAGAGAGTATGAAGTGGAGAATGATGAGAGTACAATATGCTCATTTTCTGGCACAGAAAGGGGAACAAAACTTTAGGCTTTGCTTTCGTTTTTTTTGGGTAATAATCTTCTTGTGTACGTCAAAAACGTGATCAAATTACTAGAATTCGGTTATTTAGATGTAAGCATGTATTCCTTTGCTTTGCGTATCCTCAAGATAGGCTTTTGTTCGGGCTTGGAATATAGCATCAGTCAAACTAGAACAGATCCAGTTCATACATAAGCATAAATGAGCTGGCTTAAAAATACAAAGTTGTATTAGTGGGATATACTCTGTGAATGAGGAGAAAGAACAGATTTTTGGGAATTTGTTTCATTTCTCGGTCTTACAGCTTTGGCTCTACCTAAAGCCTCATCATCGTCCAATGTTGATGATGAGAGGAAGACGGGAGCTGAAATAAAAGAGGGAGCTTTTCATTTTCTCTGAGAGAGCAACCTTTATCCCCTTTTTATGTGTTGGAATATGATATGTGAATTGAAGAGAAAACTTTGTTATCATCACCATTCATTTGTTAACTACTTCTCCTGCTTTATACTTCAATGATGATGATGATGCGCAGATTAGGTGTGTGTACGTAAAGATAGCTTTTCTTGTTGAGCGGATGGGTGGAGAGGAAAAAGCCAAATAACATGATACATCGTTAGCAGGATACATTATGCAAATCAGCTTTTGTTTTAATGCAATATAATTTTGGAAATAGTCATTCCGCTGATGAAATGGTTGCATCCTAAAAGCTTTAAAAATATTAAATGGGCACAATATGTGCATCTCTTGAAGCTAGCAAAGTTGATTACTACAACGTTATTTACAACCCGGCCAAGAAAGTACCTTGTTAAGTTTCCAAGCTAATTAGCAATAGTTGTACCTCGTAAATACTGGATGACGTCAGACTAAAAGCTACACAAACAAAACACCTGCTGCTAATTTTTAGGTGACATTTTCTGTTTGTATCAAATTTCAACCTTGCCCTTCGCGGCCTTCAGCCTTCTCTTTTCAAGGGACCTTGCGCATCAATGAAAATTATTAAAAAAGAAGTTGTGAAAATTCTTTTCAATTCAAGATTTTTACTTTCTACTGAGTTGTTACTGGAGAGAAACCATCTTAAAAGGGTTCAGCGAATATTGATAAATTTGAAAGGGAGTTCCGCTCTAAGCGGAAGTGAGTCTGAAGGGGATGATGATGATAATGATAACTGGATGAGTACACTTTTTGTAAGAAACCGTTGAAAAGGATGAAGATGAAATGCAGATAGCGAGTGCATCGAGAACAGAGTTTGGATATATAGAGAAGAGTAGACAGAAACATTGAACCCCGGCACACAAGTGTGTGTTCATTCATGGTGAATGGAATGTTCCATTGGAAGAAATTAGTCGTTGAGTAATTAAAATGGGAGTAAAAGCATTTATAACTTTTCGGTACTGTTGTTGAGTCTGAGGAGGCAGGAGATAGATAGAGGAAAGACGACGACGACCACCGCCACCACTCAAAATGGAATTAGTTTTCCAGGCCGTTGTCCTTTAGCTGCTCTCTGGGGATCGGAAAGAAAGTGAGAGATGAAAATAATAAGTTACTTAAGAGAAGTCTCCAGCTATGTACCTGTTTATTATGACATTGAATTGGGCTCTTGTCTTGTCGAAAGACATTTTCTGTTGGAACTTTCAGAAGGGAATTTCTCGCTCTCTTTCTATCCTTCCACTTTCTGGTCATGGGAAGAAAAGTGTCAATGGGAGTGCGTCTCACAATTTTCTTTTATGCAGGATATCTCACGTCGTTATTAATGCTGCCATTTCCTACCTTTTCTGAATTTCAATGGAGGATGAGATGAGAGGAAGGGAAGAAGAGTTGGGCCCATTTTAAAATGGTCTTGTTCCAGAAAATAAAATGAAAGCAGTTTTGGGAACTACTCCCTTTTAGCCTTATTTACACGCTTACTCAGGCGCAACACAAACTCAACCTTATTCCCTTTTATGTGAGATGTCGATGTGCCCTCTCTCCTCCTCTTCTTCTTCTTCCGGTGATAGTGATGACATAATCAGCAAAAAACTAGTGGAAAATGAACAAGAAATGAAAGAAAAAGTTTATTCTTTTTACAAGGGTTTCCTCATCGTCTTGTCTTTCTCTCTCCACTTACTTGGGAGAATTGTAGTGGAAAATAATGCAAAGAAAGAGTATCCTTCTATCGTCTCCCCGTCATTTCTTCTCATTTCACTCTGAAACGACAAAATTTGTTTTTTATGCATATTTTGTACATATTTCTTTTTTACAAGTGGCTTTGCTCTTCTCTGCTTCATCTCACGACCCATCAGCCCATGTGTAAAATTTTGTCCTCTCATCTTCACTAAATCCTCTTGCACACTTACTTTTCTTCGTTACAAGAATTTCTAGTGGCTTTTCTTTTGCCTTGTTTGAAGAAGTAGAAGAAAAAAAGTTGTCAAGTGGAAGATTTGCTTTTAAATGACTCCATGCGAAATTACATAACAAGATGTAAAAGCAGTGTGCTCTGCACACAAAGAAAAGATGGGCTATTTCACAACAAGCAGAACAAAAGTAAATAAGAAAGTGAAACTCCTCAGAGTTCCACTTTTCTTTTACACGATGTGTTGACAAAGGGAGGTGAAATTTCTTTGCAAATGTTGGAATACTCTTAAGCTTTGTGAAAACATTTAGCTTCAATCCAAAATGAAGATGAGTGGTTTCGAGGTGCCGTTCGTAGTAGTCTCCGCTTTTCAGTTGCAGACAAACTTGAAAATATATTCTTGTTGAGCCAATTAAAATATCTCATTTACAATAATGTACCAGATTGTTTTTTTCTTTCTTTTCCAAATTTCATTTGTCCTTAGTTAGTTTTGTTTTAATTTTAGCCCTTCTGCTTAAATAGCAGAATAAGCCAGCATTCTAGTGTAGTTTGCATCGCAAATTCTGTTAAGTGAACTCAACTAACCAAAGTTTATACTCACTCACTCCAGTAGAGGTTCGTTTGTTGGAGAAAAAGCCACGAGACGACATGAGACCAGCTTTTGTTTACAGAACCAACTCTCTCCTTTTCTTAGCTGTACATGTATTTAACAGTCATATATTATATTATAATAGTATGATAATTTATACAGCTTCTACTAAATATATAGCTGTGCTTTTGTTATCAAAAACTTTTTGAAGTGAAATGTGTGGAAAGGAAATAGCGGAATCGGAGCAGTTGTTACTCAGCATCATGAAGAATCAATAGTCCACCAACTTTTTTAAAGACAAAACAGAGAAGTTGAAACTTGTAAACAAAATACAGTACGCCACATTACAATTTAAACAGAGCTTCCGTGGTTTTCTTTTCGTTCTTCTTACCATTTAAAAGCAAGCTATATAAGAGTTTTCTCTTTGGGGAAAGTTGACTTGAACAAATATGGGTATTTATGCTGCACACAAAATGACTCTAAAAACATTTCTTTGTCAGAGTCTCATCTTTCTTTTGAGAGTTTGAGAAGGAAAAAGAGAAAAATTGTAAAGTAGGCACTTTAGAGCAATAGTTTCCAAATAAAGATATTCATCTCTCTCGGTCTTGAGTGAAAAAACCTTTTATTTTCCCCTTTCCTTTTCTTATGATGAGCTTCTCAACGGTGGTTGGATATCATTTACATTGAATGTTGATAGGAATACGAGTATCGCATTTGATTGCAACTTTTGATACTGGGAAACCTTGGAAAAACTACCGCCATCATCATCCGTCTTTTCACTAAAACATTTTTGTTGGAAAGAAGGGAAAGAAGATGAGCTCATTAGTTCGTATTCAATAATTTCGGATTCGGTTTTTATTACCGTCATCATCAGAAGTCTTATTTTTAGATACTTTTGTTCAAAGAAAATAGATCAAGAGATTAATGGCATTATTACTCAACCCTAATTTTGTTTTCTATGAGGAGGAATGTTGAAATCTAAAATTAGTTAAAGAATGCCCATGCTATGTTACGCAATAAAAAATTGTGCAAGCCAGAACTCTACGATGGAAATGTTTTTTATTGGTTGGATGATAATGGCGGTGGTGGTGGTGGCCTGGTGATTCTTTTATGGTTTATTATTACAAGGCTTGGTTTCCCTTCTTTTGTTGAGAGTTCAGCTTACTACTCTATCGTTTATGGTTGTAATTTTCATCGGGAAGATACACGAACGGATGTGAATGAATGAAGGGCACGGGCAAAAACTGCCAATAAAAATGATATTTTTCTCTTGCAACGGAATGCTCTCAACAGAAATTATGACAAAATGCTTTGTATTCTTGCGAGTGATGTACAAAGTCAACATTATCTTCAGAATCACACACACGTGTCTTCTTGATCAAGTAAGTATTATCACATCAACATCTTTTCGGTCAATGACAGACAGAACAGACTCAAAACTAAAAGAACAAGAAAGTTTCTTTTTCTTGCGAACATGTCATAAAAGATATTTGAGAAATCAAACTGATGATCGTCGTGATCTTGGGATGAAAAAATGCACAGCGATGTAGCAGCAGCCGTTTTTTGATAGCGAATGCGAGCAACAGCATTTCGACTTTTGTATAGTTTTGTGCTCCTCTCAGTCTTCCTTTGGGTATGATATTGGTCCTTAAGCGAGTTTATTTCTATTGGTTCAACGGAACTTATGAGACTGGAGGGAAAAACTTGTATTTTAGGAGAAAGAGAGGAGATGCAATAAATTTTATTAGTTGAGCACATATAGGCAGCCAGACCTCTGTAAAATGTGTGCTGGCCAAAAAATATATTACTGGAGAACGAAAAAAAATATTCTGGAAAGTTTTACTGAAGCTGAGAAAGAAATGGGAGAACAAGTAGTAAAAATGTGCGTGTAGATGGTCATGAGGATGTAGTAGACTACGTTACGTGCATTATTAGTGTTTGCTCACGGGATTCCCTTTTCCTCTTGTTCCGATCTCCAAAGTTTTTTTCTTTCTCTATCCCTTCCTACTTTAGTTTTTTGCTGCTTTCGCTCTTCGATTCACTTTCTCCCAGTTCGCTCCCTGAGCCTCTTTCTCATCGGAGATAGAAAAAGGACAAAAAGAAGACAAAAGATGTATTTTTGTCGAAGCTATCGGATGACTATCGGTAACGAAGAAGGACTTGGCGTGTGGAGTAGTAGTAATATGGTGGTCAAGAGGACGTATGATTCTTTTGTATAACAATTCACTTCACGCTGTTGCATAATAGCTTGTTGCGTGGAGGATGGATGAGTGGCTGAATATTTTGTTAATGAAATTGATATATTATGAACTTCTTGATCGGGATTATATTGCAAAGTGATGAGAAGGAAATGCGTGAGGAACTAAAAGTATACAAGAAATAGGAATACAATGCAGCTCGAGAAAGGAAGGAAAAGATTTTGGATAAAATATGGGATTATTGCCGTCTTTTCCTCTTTCCTCCTTTTATTTTCCTTTGTGTCACAGTTTCTGATTATGACCGGTGAGTCGGAAGAAGTGAGATGGAAGAACGAGAGAAAGAAAGAAGGAATGTCATTACGTGGATCGTTGGTTTGTGATATGGAAATAATGGTTGAATGCTAGACTGACTATACCTCTTATTCAAGTCTTCTCAATCCCAAAAAATACAAAAGAGCGAAATAAAAGCATGCACAGCTCAATGACATAAATGGGTTCTAAAATAAAATGATGCATATAATGTACACATTTTCGCTCTATCCTGATTATCGTAGACATGTATCATGGGAGTTATTGTATTTTCTCCCAATATGGAAATCTTTTTAGGAGGTTAGTTCTTCAACATGCATTATTATAATGATGATAACGATGACGCAAAAATATATGCATAATATTCGGTGCATGCTTTATTACAACGAAAAACGTTGCAAAGATAGTCGTTCGTGTATATGCAACTTTCGCAGTTTGCCCAAAGTTTTTCTTCTACCAAGCATTGCATTTTGTTTCAAGGCAAGTTTGGGTTGAGATCGAAAGAAAGAGGAAAGCATAAGCAAAAAAGAGTAGGCTTCTCCCATACTATGTGGTCGTTTCCAGCACGTAACATTTTTATATTTGTGATGCGCAAAATCCGAGTGAATTCGGAATTTCTCTCTCGCTCTGCCTACGTGTGTGTGTTTCTTTCCTCATCTCTGTTGGAGCTACATGGAAAACGACTATGAGAAGAAGACGAGAAAGGAAAAAATAGTAGATCAGGTATATACATATTTGAGAAGAGAGCAATATGCAATTTTATCCGATTTTGCGCGTCACCATCATCACATCACCCATCGTCCTTTGAAAAGGATAACTGGCTTGTTGTGTGTAGTGTGTAGCTCTAGGATTGAATGTAAAAACTTATAATGCATTAACTATTTTGCTGAAGTTTGAAAGAAGGAGATGACAAAGGGAAATGAGTGTAATAACGATATGCATGCACACTTTTATTTTTAGAGGGTTCACATGTATGTACCATATTTCCCATTATGATTCTACCAACACGATCACCACACCATGCCACCGAGATGGCTTTTGTTTCTATTATTCCGCTTCTAAGTGCTGCATTACTTACAGTGAAACAAGGTAGTGATCATGAGCACTTTTTCGGAACCACTGGCTACACAGCAGAACGTGAAGAAGACAGTTGGGTACTTTCACCACGCTCTTTTTACTTTCTCTTCCGGCCAGCTCACGATCCTGTCATACACACACAGACACACATGGCACGGCAGCCAGAGTCTTGCTTCTGCATCGCTTCTTTCTCAAGTAGAGCTGGATATTTGTGAGTTGATAGGGTTAGATTCGTGTTTTACTCCTGTAGGCTGCTGGCTTTCCGTTATTTCTGCAGCCTGAACCCTTTGCCTTTTTTCCCTGAGTTTTTTTCTCTCGATAGAATGATATCAGCAAAGCATCGTCTCTTGGCTGTAGGGAACGAAACGAGGGCATCGGCTACAGTGATATCCTGTTTTATACATACATCCTGTGTGTCTATGTGTGTTTTTCGGTGTTGGCAGAGGAATAACAAGTCTTGACTTACCTGGGTTGGCTGTCCTTCGTTACCTTTCCTTCTCTGCCTGAATGACTCATACCTTGTACATTTCGAGGTAACACAGTATTAATAGTGGAGTAGAGGATATTTGATAGTTTTCCCGTCCTGGCATCATATCATCAGCTAGGAAAACATGGAGCGATGTGTTTTCTAGCAGTGGCGAAAAAAATAGAATGGGTTACATGGACAAACTTATTTTTTCGCTTGTCTCTTCGCTTTCCCAAAGTTTGCTATTCCTTGCTCCATGTGCTGGGTTTGTGTATCTCTAACGTTTTTGCTCACTTTTCCACACATTCCCATCTTTTCACCCATTTTCCTCTTAGTCTCTTGCAAGCTTTCACTTTGAATGGAAGTGTAAGCGGTATACTCTTGCGCGGCGAAAGCAGCAGTCAGCTATATAAGGCTTACTCAAATATTGTTTCTCGTGTTTCACATGAGTTTTCATTTAGTTTTCCGTTCACTGGCTCTTCCAAACGTAATATAGTATATCTGTAGATAAATTTCGAAGTTACTTTTTTCCTTATTCACTCTAAATATAAAATCCTTTTAGAATAAGTGAGGCGCACCAATAAAGCTCCTCTTTGTTCTTCAGTGCAGTTTTCTTTGGTTGGCATTATTAGGACCTCAATGAGCGATAAGATTGAGGGATAAAAATCGAAAGTTTGGATATAAGACTTTTTAAATCCTTAGAAAGAAAGAAAAAATCCGATTGACTGCATGTATGCTCTTTCTTTCCTTCATCTGTAATTCTTTTCGTTTAACACAAAGCAAAGTAAAGAGATTTTTTGCTTTGATTAATCATTCAAGAAATGAAAACATTAGCTTCCCTTTGTAAATAAGAAGCCTTTTTCACCTTGGGTCTATCAACCGCTGTCGTGTGTGGGCTTAAACTTTTCCGTGTGGGCTGCTGTGATAAGGCAAATAATTAATGTGAAAGGTACCGGAAAGAAAGACGCTTTCACTATATAAGATAAGTGAACCCAACACTCAATGCAACTATTTTTGCAGGTATTGTTTCTCAAGATAAGGTGGAAGCCTGTGTTTGAATGAACTAGCGATCCCAAGTATTAATTTTGCATTACAACGATAAAAATGTTTATTCAAGTGAAGGTTTTGCCGCGATGAAATTATTTTTGCACGAGAAGCAAAGACCACAAGGACACGTAGGCTAAGGAGTACGTTTACAAATGCAAGATTTATTCCACGAAAGCGTATCCTTCTGAAAAATGCAGTGGAGAAATAACATGGACCAATCTTGACGTGTGTGCTATTTGGTTATATATTTTGACCTCTTAGAAGGTATCAGGTGCAACTTGGGAGAAAAGCACTTGTGAGTGTGTCCATGTTTGTAGTGGATGAAATGAATTTAAGCCGAAGCTCGCTACTGATTCGTTGTCGGGAAGTTGGTTGTTGGACGGATAGTGTGGTTGTCAACGCTTTACCTCACGAAGATAACATTGGACAAGCAGCTGATGGTATCCGATTTTATTGATCTTTCTCTTGATGTTTTAATAACGAGTCGTAATGTTTTATGGAAGGCATACTCTCGTGCTGAGTTAGGGTGAATTGATAAAAGGAAAAAGAAGAGAATGCTATTAAGGTTGGCGAAGTAGAGCATGCGATTACGTATCTTGCTTCCGCTTCAAATACCTTCTCAAATTTGCTTGAATGAATGTACTTGTCAGATGTGGTTCGTGCTAATTAGAGCGAGGTAATGCTACGACTCTCATCCTGTTAGGCAGCAGCAGTGACAGAGATGCTCAGCATAATACTCCGAGACACTAGAATTTCATTGTGCGAAGAAATCATTAAATAATCGATGCTGCGATATGAATGCAAGATTGCACAAAAACAATGACAGTTTTCCACCCCAAAAAATTTCCAGAGCTCGTTCATTTTAATTGCACGCAATAAGATCATTGAAGCATTAACAGGCATGTTTTTAGTAGTGAAATCACTGGAGGTTGCATCTGCTTTGTATTACTACAACTGAAATTTTGCAAATATAATGTTTTTAACCAGTTAAGTATGTGTTTATCATTAGAAGTTAAAAAGTAAACTGTTTTTTATTTTATTTCAGTGTCTGTAACAATGAAGGAAACAAAGAAGGGACTATCCAGGGTTCAGAAACTGAAAAAGCGTCTATCTAGAAGCTTTGGAAGACTCGGTAAGCACATTATGCTTTTTCTTTCTAAAATTTAGACCATAGTATGACAATGACATACGTATAATCGGTATCTGACCGACAGTTTTAAGAGTCGACATTCGCATTCATGCACAAAGTAACAAGTCACATTCGCAGTAATATCACTAAAATATCCATAAAATTGATCGACATGAATGAAAACGGAATTCTTGTATCAGCAGTCCTGTTTGTCCCATTCCAGATCATATCATCATCATGTTCAGTATTTCATTCCATGTTTATTGGTCCCGTGCATTTTTGTGCAAGCAACGGAAAAGCCATTGTTCCATGTCATACCATATCTTTGTTTCATCCAACTAACTTCTTTTCTTGCCATGTTTCTAATGTAAGTTGTACACTTCATACTACTCCTTAAGGAACGAATAAGGTCTTGGTACTAAGAAGAAATAGCATTTGTTCTGCGATATTTGATAAACTGTTGGAATGGGTTTCTAAAGCATTGCATAAGCTGGGATATTTTTTACATCGTCCGTTTTGTAACTTTTGTAGGCTAAGCAGCAGCTCTGCAGTAAGATCGATTACATCTTTTTGCGTTACAAAACTGTGTATATGCTATGGCTCGGCTACCTACCTAACCATGCAGCAGTAGGTCATCATATCCTAATGATGAACTAAAAGAATAAATTCACAATAACAATAACAGGAACCTTGGGTATAACTGGCAGCGAAGCAGAGGACCAAAAGTGTATGTATTTTTTGCTTGCTGAATTCTTGATATTTTACCCTCGAAATATAATCCTACGGTGCTTGAAAGAAAAATCTCTTTTATATCCTTCCTTATTCCACCAATTTGTTTAATTTAAGCTCATGGCCAAACTAGACCAAAAACCTGACTCTCACAGTTAGCCGCAGTATTAGTCATCATCTTTTACCACGTTGTTGTAGATCCTTGTTGTTGGCCACTTTAAGCTCACGGCATCCGTTTTTTTCTGGAATGCGATAATGATAATGATGATGACTACCAAATATTCATACTAAGTTTGCCTTGGCACAAGCAAGGCTAACTTTCACAATCGCCTAGAGAGTAAAAAATAAGCTCATTTTGAAAGAATGAATTGTTGATTAAGGCGCTGCTGAGAGTAAAATACTGCATAGCTTATATAACTTCCTGTTCTGTCTTTGTTGGTCTTGGTTGCGCCAGTTGAAATACAGGATGAACGAAAGTTTTATAGGGTTATTTTGGAATGTGGGACAGGAACCACCAAGATCACGTTGTGTTTTGCATCATGAAAATGAAGCTTGGGATTTTAATTAGCTTTCCTGTGGTTTTCTCCACCTCCCAGGTAAACTGACTGACTTGAAGGGGGAAAAGTTTATAAAAATTAACACTGGAATTCAAGCGGGAGAGAGTAAAGTATGTGGCATACATTGTTTTTCATTCTTTTTGGTAAAGTGAAAGCATCAGTTTCAACATACCAACACCAGCAGCCACTTGGAAAATGGGTGTAAATATAATATGTAGGTGCTACACAAACACACTGTGTGAATGAAGGTAAAGAGAGAGAGAGAGAAAAGGGTACGCCCTGCGGTCTTTTTAACTAGTCAGCCATTATTTTATTGCATTTCCTCCTGTGGCTTTCGCTCTATAATATTACCTGCTAAACTTCTTTTTTTTTGCCTCAAACAGCAATTGTGTAATGCGATATTGTTATTTACTTAGCAGAATAGAGAGGAAAAACCACTTACCCACGTTTTACCTCGTAGAATGTTAGAAAAGAACAAACAAGGGATAAGTTGTTGTTTTCTAATTAAACTATAAGAAGAAAGGTTTTTTTTGTTTTTTTTGTATAAGTTATCTACATATTGTAATATATAAAGAAATTATGTATATGAAAAACGGTTGACGAAGTTGACCTTGCACGATATCGATTAGCGTTCGTTTGTTGTTCATTTAGTGGGTTGGCTCAGTTGTGAGCAAACAGAAAAACAATTCAATGCAGGAGCAGACAACGTGAGAATAGAACCAAGAAGAAAGGGCCAACCTGAAGTTTGCTACGAAAAATATATAGTTGTTTACGAAACTAACCTGCCAGTCTATTTGGAACGATGCGACGATTGTCCTCAGCAGTTGGGTTGGCACTGTCTCTATAATCCCAAAAAGTAAATTTGAATAATAGAGGAGAGCATAAAAAGCCGAAAATTGCAATGGCAGTTTGTTTTCTCACACTTTATCTTTTTTGTTTGACGAGCCACAAAAATGGTACAGTATGGAAAGCACGACTCATACTTATTTTTGAATCGATATTTTCTCCTTTCTGGGCCTGGCAGATAGTTGATCCTGTCAGCGGTCAATTTGCATATGATATGATGTCACGACTGGAAATGTTTGTCAAGGTATGGAAACCAGAATGTAAATGGGCAGCGAATAGGAATGGAAGATTAGACACTTAATGGATTATGCATTATAATTTGACAAGCGAGAAGAAGAGCAGATTTTGTTGACAGTTGAGCTTGAGCAGTCTGGCTGGGTTGGGGGAGTTGGAGCCAGCAGTTGAAATGCAGAACGACAAGCCATCCCAAAGTCAAACATATTTATTCGCTGGGCAAAGTGGGGACACGGAAACAAGGACATTCCTCCTTCTCTTATGAGTTCATCCATATTTTTATTGTGCTTATAACTAGTTGACTGATGATGAGTAGTACCAACTACTATCTATATTACAGTCACAGAGAAGGGATCGGTTGGAGGTAGAGCTCCAACATGATAGAGGCAGGGAGTAACACATGCACCTATGTCAATGTGCTCGAGTTTAATGTGTTGTCCTAATGTGTTTTGACGTGGGATTTGGCCGAGTGATTCGTAAAAGTTGTACTTTTTGTGCGTCCCCACTTTCACCGCTCTCCGCCGTCTCAACCCAAGCACATTGAGTACGTAAAGGGGGGATAAAGGAAGATAGTTGTGTTGTTGGGAGAATCATCCATGATGGCTTTAAGCGTTTAGCTTTTAGTATTACAATGAGCCACTCAATCGCATTTTCCTCTCTTGTTACAATAATGCAATCCGTGCGTGTACTCACTCATTCTTTCCTTGGAGTGGAGACTTGCAGCGGCTGATGGAGAGGAGATGAAGGACGTGAAGTAAATCAGCTCAATTCATAATATTCCACCATCAAATACCATTTCTTGTCTATTTTTGGCATGTTTTGTGGATAGCTATGTTGTTGCTCACTTTTCCTTTGTCATTTATCGATACAGTATTAGGTAGGGAGCGGTGTGGTGGTCATATTGTTCAGTACATCACGGAAATAAGAATGACAAGAAAGAAAGGGACGAAAAAGTACGTAAAATAGCTGTGTTTGTATATGTGAACCACAAATGAAGTATTGTAGAGTAAGAAAGGGGAAAGTACTGCTTTCATAAGAAGAAGCTACAAAGACAGTTTATTTTGTCAAAAAATGGTATCCTACTAGACTAGAATTGAATTTATTATTAGATTTTTATATATTTGTGTGAGTTGGTTTAGTGGTCTGGTGTATAAAGGGAAACTAAGTGGGTCTAGAGAGGAATGGAGAAAAACGAGTGTTTTTGAGAGGTTCTAAAGAATATTTTCCCTTGTCTTCAACTTTACAACCTACTTGCTTTTTTCTGGCTGGTTAAATAGGATGAGCAAATGGGATTTGCATTTAAATGTGCACTTATGTATGCATCTGGTAGGATGGAATAGAGAAAGAAGGAATCCCCAGGAAGAGAAAACAAGTATATGAGGATGATGACGGTAGCGATGATGCGATGCGCAAGAGTAACTGCAAAACTAGATGGGTTCTTCAGAGGACAAAAATAGGGTCGTTCTTGTTCTTTCTGAGTCATTCAATTTAGCTCTGCACAGTTGCCTTTGTTTCCTGTATATCTTTTTTTGGATGCTTTTTGCATCGAAATTATATGGTTCAATTTGGAGGCAAATTGCATTCTAATTTCTAATTTTAACCGAAATTGTGTAGCGCTTTGTTAGAATGAATGGGTTCAGAAGTGCATTTTGAGTTCCTAAACTTTTCGATGCATCCCAATAGAAAATGTATGCAAAATGCTCGTAACTTTGTTTAAAATTGCTTTTTACTCACTTTCATTTTATGCACTACAACTGTGGCCTCTGTTTTGTCACCTGCTTACACTTTTGATCTTGAAAAAGAAAATCATGATCGTTTGGTTTCATGTTATAGTAAGTACTTTCCCATTTCTCGAGGCGTATTATCTTTCTCTTTGGATTCCTTTTAAATTTCAAAGGAAGAGACTGGGGTACTCAAGTAAACAAGCTGGTTTTTGCAAATAAGGATTACGTTCACTCGGTTGACTCTCTCAATATCAACGTTTCCGTCTTTGATTTTTTTTTCAAAGAAAGAGGAGAGAAATGCTTGCTCAAGTGTATTGGAACCAATCGGAATGATACGTTTGAACAAGTAGAATACTTAAATGAAGTGTGGAGAGATTTGAATAAAGAAGCAGAAAGTTTTTTCTTTAAGGAAGACAAGTGACATTGGGTATTCTTTCTTGTTTATGATGATACGGAATCACTGCCTCTTCCCCGGTTTGATTTAGTTTCCCCCTTCGGGCACCAGCATTCAGCAATAATACCAGCTGGTTCTATGTTTGAAAGTCATGTCCTAAAGTAGCCTTTTGTAGTAGCTAACCTGTCGGCCATCTATATTTTTACTGTTTCCAAAACTTTGAGAGAAGAAATAGGAATATTTCCAGCTGGCTGGTTAAAGCCTTTTTCCCAAGGTACTTTAGTGAGGTCCAAACGGACCAAAGTCGGCTTTCATCTCTCCACGAAAGGAAAGTAAAATCTCTTGCACATATCTGTAGCTACATGCAAGTGTATCCGCTGCTGACTAGTGAACTGACAATGTAATTCTCATATCTCTTTCTTTTGTAGTATTTGCTTCTTTTCATCCGTATGTATTTTTCTGTTCGCTCGTGTGTTACACTTGTGTCAACCTCGGCACATCTCTCCCCTTTTCTCTTTTTCCTTCATTCATCTTCCTTCCTATTCTTTTCTCCTTGCACTTCCTTCTTCCACCAAGAAAAAACAAGATCGCATACACAAAACTGAAACGAGAGAAAGATTTATTATTGGCATCCCTTCAAAAGCAGGATGTGTATAGAGTTGTGTGAAGCCCCAATGGAAAATATAAAATTCCCAATTTCCCTGCTCCCCAGACGCTTGTTTATTCGTGTATTATAGTCATCGTCATGTGTTATGGAGGATCGTCATCGTCAAAAACGCGTCGTGAGCATCATACTCAATGATCACGGCTATGAAGCTAGCTCGCTCGTCGTTCCCGTCACCATTCACCAAATAATTTTCCTTTTGTCAGTTTAGTGGTGGTGTTGGTGGAGATGCTATTTGTATCACATCCCTCTTTCACGGAGAAGGAAAACAACTACGAAACCGTTTTAAGAAGTCGATAAGTCGTTGAGGAAATTTAGTCCGAAAACTAGACATCATTTCAACCAAATACTTTTTAGTCTCTGCATTATTTTATGGGCTTGTTTTGTCATGCTTCTGGCCATCTCACACAAGGAAAAAGTGCAAAAGTAAGCGCGTATGCTTTTATCTTCCCTTCAAAAAAACAGAGTTATGATTTATGATGATGACGCAATAAGTCTTGATGATACAGAAGACCAAGCCAAAAAAAAACGAACTGAACTTGAATGTTGGATAAAAAGGAAATTAATTTTTTCTGGGTTGATGTGATGGCAGAAAACTTGAGCAGAGTTTTTCTCGGTAAAGTAGCCAAATGGATACATTTATATGATGCGGTAATACATATCATTTTGGGGGATACATAATATGACGAGGAAAAGTGCTTTTGCTTTAGTGTTTGAACGTAAATCATGGAGATATGATCTGCCCCATGAGAGATGAGAGAAAGAAAAAAAATCTGCATGGATATGGCCATCATGATGATGGGAAAGGGAACGAAAGGAAAGTTCTTTGTAAACATGAGCAGATAGTTTTCGTGTCCTTGCTTATGGACTGCTGCCTGGCATTGGCAAACATCTGCTTTCACCAGAAAGGTATCCATTTTCAGTTCTTGTGGATATTATCCCACAAAGGAAAGGAATCATGTCAAGGATTCATATTTTTGCGATCCATTTTCCTTCCACGGAGAAGCACCAATAATATCACATTAAAATCGATCCAAATTGAAAACCTAAAATTGTTTTTCATTGAATTTATTAGCTAATGGTTTCCCTTCTGCGAAAATAGGAGACGAAATTCAAACTAGATTAATTGAATTTTGTGTATACTTAAGCATGGAAAAAGGAAACTGAATCGTTTTCTCTATAATTGCACAACTCATCTTGTGCTAGAACGAGAGTAAGGAAAAATTGGAATAGAACGTGAAATAAATTGGCCTTCTTGATGTATATTCTATTCTCGGTAGTAGAGAGAAGCTGCAATAAAAAACGAATTTGGTTCAATAGTTGGAAGAGGACGACAACAAGATGATGATGATGATGCTTCGGCGGATGCTACAGATACGTAAGTGAAGTAGTGCAGGCAAAGTGTGAATGGTGAACGCGAGAAGAAATGGAATTGATCCTCTTTCAATGGAATCCTGCTAATCCATAGGCTTCCAGCTCCAGCTGACTATTCCCATAAATTGTGTTAAAGGCTCGTGGACCATCTTTCTTTTTCCTGAACTGAACGCTTATATAAAACATGGCTGGATGGAACTCATGCTTCTTTCTAAAACTAGTCTCTCTGCCAGCTCTTCTCGTTTCGAAAGTAATAATAAAAATGGGGAATATTATATTCAAGTGCAATTTAAGAAGTATCAACATCCTCCTGGTTGATAGAGTGAACCAAAATGTCTTAAGTCTTCAAGTCAGTTTCAATCGCTTACGAGGGAGAAGGTGACTCGTGTACGGTTATTGATGGAGGTATTTTCTCGCTGCAAAAATCCTGTGTTGATTGCAAGTCTTTACATTTGGGTGTGAGTCAAAAGGAGGAATGAAAAATGCAACATAAAGAATTTTCTTCTTTTGATTTAAGAGTTTCTTTTGCCTCGTCAGTATTCCTCCTCTGATACAATGATATATTGCCCTTCATTTCATCTTCTTCTCTCAAAAGTGCTGCTCATCAGAACAAAGTTTTCCTCAACAATCCGCTAACCAAATGCTTTGCGGAAAGAAACTAAGAAAGACGTGAGGGCCTTGAAAATGTTGCTTTCTTTTGTATCTATTGCAAAAGACAGCGCAGCTAACAAGGCAGAAAATCAGCAAAAACTCGTGACGAGCCAGATTTTGCTGCTCACGACGGTTGAATGGAACTACTACGTTAGTAGTGGTAGATAGGGTTGTTTGTTGCAAGAGAAATGGATGATATTATTATTATAGACATGATTATTTATGTCATGATGTTACGTATTATTTTCCTTTTGCTGCTCCTTTGCTAATCTCATAGATTACTCATGTCTGGAAAATGTTCAAGGTTGTGGTATACAACGAGAGAAGAAGATACGCGATTCATGTTCAAATCGAATGGAAATAAGCATCGCAATATTCATATAAATGTATGTTTCATATACCTTTTCATGTTGTAAGTTAATTTTCTACGGTAAATTGACTTTTCGCCTTTTCTGACATCAGTGGCACCCATCAATTTAAAAGAAATGGATGGGAACTCTGCAGACAACATATACAGTGGAAAATCCACTTTGCAGCTTATTATGTAATTTTGATAAGCTTGCTCCTCCATAACATAAGTTGTTGTTTAACTTTGCTCTGGCTAAAGACATATAGGAGTTGAGGAAAATTAAGGATAATTAACGAAACACATTTTTCTGTAGTGTACATTTTGGGATGGTGAAACAATTGAATTGTGATACAGCCTAATACGTAAGGGTATATAATACGGAAGCATATGAGAACAAATGAGTAGCAACACGACGATGATTACCATGTAGAGTATTTTTCCTGTAATCCCATTACAGCCATCCAACCAAGAGACGATTTAGGACGACATCATGGAACATTCCAGGATTTACTGATTACTTTTCCCTTGCAACTTTCAATTACATATTGTACCTACATGTCTGCGTGAAAGTAGATGTACATAGTACGAAAGCGAAAGGATACTAATATCCATACTTACCGGAACGAAAAATATTAACTGTGGCAGAGTACACTATATAGCAAGGAAAATGATACCCCGTTATGACCATAATCATTCCGCTCCGATGCGTTTAATTCACTCTAATTTTCACTTCTTTTTTCTCTCTCTCGCTCTTGATGGAAGTTATTCGTCCAGTCCAGCCCATGAAGCCGTGTCATTTGATTCGGAAAAGATATTGTTACTAGCTCAAGTCATTATTCCACTTTTATGAATGTACATTTACCACGAGGAAATGAAAGTACATATGTTTAAGCTATACATTTATATATAAAGAGATTTTTTGTTGCTGTATCCATGTAGTGGTGTTGGCACTGGTGGCAGTAATAGTGGTTAGGTAGTCAATATGTCGGAATGAGATGAAAGTCAGCGAGAAAGGATTACACGAGAATATTCTAGCATGCCAACTAACTTACTGATTTCCCCTATTTTATTACATATAAAAAGGGTGATGTGGAGACACGAGCAGTAACATTGTTTTAATTCCTTTCTCGTCTCTAATGTGAAAGCTTCTTTTTCACTTCAATCTCATTGAAAAAATGTGTTCTTTATAGCTGGTCGAATGTTTAATGGGCTTCATTTTAGCTGGAGAATGTTCAAAATGAACTTTTAAGGAAAACTTTATTGAAAAGAGGATTTTTAAAGAAATATTTTCAGCTTTATTTGAATTTTGCTTGAGTGAGGGTGCGGGTGTTGGTAAGCATAGCAGTCTAGTGTAAGTGTTTGCAGTGGTTTGAATAAGATACGAAACGCAATGATATTTAGATATTTTTGAGGTGAGCTTTCTTTAATATATCAGAGACTTTCACCTTATGACCTTTCTTCTGATCACGCCATGCTACTACTCACATTCAATCCACTTTCTCCGCACTTTGGTTTGCCGTTACCTGCATCTCTCGTTTTCTAGACATTGCATTGAAAGGACAGCAGGTGGATTTCTTCTTTTGGAAAATGTAATTTTGCCATCCTCTATCCCAGCTAGAAGTTGGGTGGGCTTAAGATATACTTTTGCTTCTGAGTGGGAGATGATTCATATAATTTCCTTGGAATATGTGATAGCGACCGAGACAGCCAGAGAAAGCGAAAGACACAGTAGGGCGAGCGGAGGCGGAAAATCAATGGACATTCGTCTATATGCCATTCCATTTATTAACCAACCGTTGGTTTTGTTATCGCATCATCACTTTTGGTGAGCCAGATGGGTTGTAATATATGAGCTATATATGTATAATGTGAGTGAGAACTGTGCCAAAAACGTGCTTTCCTCTATCCAGTTTCACTTTGGCATATAGAAAGATTCCCATTGTTGTTTTCTGAAACTTATTAGAAAACTAGAAAAATTCTTTTTGTGTAAAATTTAATGAACATGTTATGCAATGTGTGTATTGTTCTAGTCTGTCAATTATGAGTATAAAGGAAGAGTATTGCTTGTTAGCTTAATATTTCCGGGGTAATCGTTGATTTAGTATTGGTATCGAATATCATCTATATGCATGAACTGTTGATTCGAAACATTTCCCACTATATTAGGTAACTTGCCAATGCCATCCATGTTTCATGCTTGTTTCACTAAAGTTATAGAAACTGATTCTCCGGGAATAGAAAATGTTCTAAAATTGATAGAAATGTCGTTTCCAGACGAGGTCGCTCGTCGCTTCAAATAAGACAGGGGCGAAAATAAAGTTTAGCAAGGAGGCTGAAATATAGCAGTCCAGAAGCTCACCAGCAGACCACAAGTGTGAAATCTTCGAACTTGATTAGAAATGATAAAAAACTAAGTACATACATTCTTTATCCCCCTTTCCTTTGAGAAGAGAAAAGGCAAAAGGTAGCGTCGGAAACTGTTTCGCTCTCTGAAAAAGTAATATTGGTGTTTTAGTATGTGCAACAGAAAAAGCGCTGAGTTGACTCGACGTTGACGGAGGCAGCAGCAGCAGTAATGCCTGCTGTTTCACTTGCATTTGATGACTTTGAACGAGAGAAATCCGCATTTATGTGTCCCTTTTTTCCTACACTCGCTCACTTTGACATGTGACAATAATGGGAGTTGAGATTGAAGAATAGAAAATATACGTACCTATATATAAAAAGAATGTATAGAAAGATATTCATTTCTTCTTCTTTTGAAGAAAGCCAAAGCGTCTACAGCCTTTTGATGTGTGCTGCTCACATATTTTTTCTCTTTCCTTGAAAAAACCAGTTGTGGACGGAGATTAAAGCGTCAAAAATCATTAGTCTTCCTGTCCAACTTTGCTTACTCGTTCGTTGGATGCCTTTCTCTCACTTTGGTTTCGTCTCGCTACAGCAGACTGTGGCGAAGAAGGGAAAGCTTTGAGCGGAGCTAAAATGTCATGTGCTTGAACTCCATTTGGTTTCACAAAAGCAAAGAGAGCCTTTTGTAGGAAAGGAAGAAGTAGAGTGTGACGTGAACGGGAGAAAATGACAGTTTGAAAAGTGGTTACATGAAAACGATGCGAATATTAGTATTGAGCGGTGGTGCGATGCGTAGAATGAAGCGTAGCCTCTGTCATAAACAGCAACTTATGACAGTTTTAGTCTTTTTAGCTTCATTTAGGTTTAGTGCTCGATATTGTGTATCATGTGGAAAGATCTTAGTAGCAGTATTGATTTTGAAACTTAAGCACTATTTTATGTGTGGAAGTGACGTGACTGTTGGAGTTTTGATGATGATGATGGTGTCTCGTCGGGTTGGATAATGTGGCATTTTTGTATCACTTTAATAATATGCCATGTGCGGCATATTGTAGATGGAATTGCATTTTTGTCCATCATGACTTTCACCAGAGGTCATCATCATTATTCCCAAGTGAGTCTTAAGTCGTCTAGGTCTAGCCTCATATGGCCAGTGAATTGTCTTTCCACGAATTGGAACGAGTGGGTATAGCTAAAAGAGGCTTCTGGGCCACAGGATGTATGATAAATCTTACGTAAAAATAGAACGATCTTATAGTCCGCTTGAAGTCATCCCTCATGCGGGGACTAACCGTTTGACATGTCGTTTATAGTGGTGGAGCGTTTGTGGTAAATGAAATGGAAACTGATTATCATCATCATATAGTAGGGTAAATCTTTGCACATAAAGAGGGTAGGTCGAATGTAGTCGAAGGCATGTACTTAATTAATTTGGGTGACTGTTTTAGGATGACAGCTAGAAGTTTATGTCAGCCAGTGATTAAGAATGTACGAATTCTCACAAAAAAGTGTGCTTTCGACAAGAGTAGAACTTCTCATTGAGAAGTTCTCAAGGTGCAAGCAAGCCTGATACCTTCGCTGGGCGTGGGTGCAACTGAGAGTACATTTATCTTAGATTTAAACCAGCCTGTTTTAATTCTATAAAAAACAGTTTCAGACCACACCACACACAACGTTTTATAGGTTGTGTGGTATAGGATCTTTATACTGATACGGGTAGAGGAGCGATTTTAGAGAAGAAAAGTTTGTATTTTTCTTTTTCTCACTTTTCCTCTTCCAATATTTTTCTTTTGAACCTCTGAGTAAGCCTTCAACTAATGGCAAGGAGTTTTTTTTACCCAAAGGCTATCAACAGAGAACGGAAAGAGAAAAATATGTTTGACGTATTTACAGACACATCAACACTGTTGCCTGCCTCTTTTCCTATACATATTGGAATACATGTTTAGCATTAGCTATGTAGGGAGGATGATGATTCGACCTAGTTTTTTGTCGTCTCAATAGTCTCTACAGACATCGAAAGAGGAGCAAGAAAACTTTGTTCTTTATCCTGTTCCATCACTTTTACCATCTTCTCCCTGTTCCTTTTTAGACAACTTTTTTTTACCTTAAGTACAAGATGCTATGGGAAGAAGGAAATTCTTTTTCTTTCAACTTTTTTTTTGCCTGGAGGGAAATGAGTCAAGAGAGAGAAAAGTTTGGTGAAAACATGACAGTTTCGCTCATTCATATTAGAAAAATAGCTTGGTTACTTGTCTTCATCTTCCCCGCCTCAACTCAACTGTATTTGACATTCTTGACAATATGGACTCGTTTGTTGGAGAAAAGAGGAGAAAGGAAAGTTTTATTGGATATTATTCTTTAAGATGGACTGATTGAAATGCCTCATCACGTTGATAGTTTTCAGCAATGATATACGCATATGCGGCGCTGCGCGAGTGATATATATAATATGCAATGAAAAATCAAGTTTACTCGTGTAATTCACTGCTTTGTCGGCAGTTACAATTTTTATGGCAAAAAAATATTGGTAACGCCTCTAACAGACTTTAAAGTAGAGATGTAAACTGCTAACGGGTCAAAAGTTCTAATGTGTATGGTTTCCAGACAATATGTTGACTAGCTCTTGGGACATTTTTCTGGAGATGCTGTCCCGTTTGCACTTTTTAAAGTTCTAACTGAAAAGGCTTGCATTTTTGTTGGCCAAGCTCCAAAAGAATTCATTTTAATAGAATTTTTTTCTCTAGTCTACTTTATCATGACGAGAAAGTGAAGGCAAGTTTAGTCTGTTGCCCATATACACACACATAATATACAATTTTTTGAGTTTTTGTGCTCAAGATATATAGCAGTTTTTCTTTATTTCCACGCTCACAAGGATAATCTTTTTTGGAACCTGAACACTAAACACAATAAAATTCTTTGAGACTCGTTTGTGTAGGTCATAGCAAAAGAAAGAAGCAATGGGGAAAAGTCATTTTTGTGCCAGAAAAAGCATACTCTGAAAGATGAAGGTTAGGTTAGGGAGAAAGAAGACGAAGATCGTTGTTGAATGGTGACTTTATGAGTTTTACCCTTGTTCTTTTGCACAATCTCTCGTCAGAGCAAAATGTACGTACGTATACATACACAACAACACAAGCCCAACGTGTGTCGTCGTCGTGCTTTTTGTTGCTAGAGAAGAGACCCTATATTTTATATTGCTGCTGCTGTCGGTTCTCTCTTCTCCATCATCCATATTGAATGATGTAGTGTACTTACACAAAGACTTAACCTAAAGTTGTACGAACATAACGTGCTGCTTTTTTGTGGACTACCCAGTTGGTTGAAGGTTGGAGTTGGTGTCTCTCAAAATGCACCGAGATACACAGAGTAGCCTGGTCGGTTTCGTGGTTATTATTCTTCTTGTGCCGCCTTCATCTTTACTGGAATATACAGACTGAATTCCAATGTGAGAGTTATGATGATGAAAGATCATCCCAAAGTCAGACAGCATCCTTTCACTTCCTCTTTCCCCAAAGTCTCTCTGAATCAGAGAATTACATCGTGTTCATGTTTTCAAGGAACAGTCCATATTTCATTTGAATTCTTACGCGGATTTTTTTTACACTGGTTGATGAGAGTAAAAGGGGAAAGCATATAAAAAATCAAGAGCGGAGGAAATTATATTGAATGAGCTTATCCACTGCTCATTTTGTCCCTCCAATTTTTGTAAAAACATGTAAAATTTGAATTTGATGAGGAACAAAACCATGATGATGGGCTAAAGCTGAGCTTCACAAGAAAATCGATGCTCGCTCACGCTTTATTGGTATTCATTTACATTATATTTTACACTGTCAACGCTGCTCTGCTTCAACGAAGTTTGGGGCTGGATCAACGGTGCTATCGACAGGGTTCCGTACAGTTTAAAGGTAACAAATGTATTTGTAGCGATGCTCTGCATAAAAATCGAATACTCTTTCGGGCTCATATTTATAGAGTAGATAATAGTGATGGTATGAAATATAAAGAAAAAAGAGAGGTGGAGTGAAATGCGACGAGCATTTTTCCACTGATGCATGCTTTCGCACACATAGAGATGGCCTAATCGACTGGAAATCACCTCCTCTTGACGCTTTTTGATGCATGACTTGGCACGAAGCTCGAGAAAAGTAGGGAGAAAAAGAAAGTGTCTATGCATAAGAAATGGGTTATATAACACCATCATGTATATTTTACATGATGAAGCTCCTTTGAATACAGCAGTTGCTTCAAAACTCCAGGATTCTCTCCTCGGATAAACAGGAAGACTGAAATAAGTATATTATATTCCCAGAAATAAGCGATCACAGTATGCTTATGAATTAAATTTTGAGATCCGTAGGTGGAAGGGTAGCTATTTTTCTGGCAGACGCGTGTGTGTTTGATTGAAATGAAATAGCCTAGTGAGCTTGAGCATGTTTAGTTCTCGAAGTGTAAAACACATGCACATTTAGAGGTATCTATGTATAAAATACAGACTAGTTGTTTCATTTTTAAGCAAAAAAAATATATTTACCTCATATCATCATTACGAAATGAATGGCAGGGTCGAAATGTTTTCAGTGTCGTAGTAAAATTAGTCATCAAAGAAAATACGAGGAACCCTTTAAACTTGAAAGGGCACAAATGTTGCGTCTGTGATTTACTTCAAAGAGTCATTCGATCAAGTTTTCTAATCATGATGTACTTGAAAAAAGTTTTCCCAATGCTCATGACGGCCATGATGGGATAATTATACGCAAGTTTGAGGATTTTCATTCCAAAAAGGAAAGTTTTTCAATCTTTTGCTACTTTCATGTGCACGACCCCTTGCCCTGCTGGGTTTCGTGTCACTCTTTTTCTAGACTCTGGCTATGGCATGCATGCAAGTGCGTATACATCTTTTTTTCTCTCTATCTTGATCCAGCATAAAAGGCACACCAGGAAGCAAAGAGATAGATCTCATTCAAGAAAAGCAACTTTTGCATTCGAAAAATATAGAAAGCCGTTTCCTCTTCCCGTCTCTCCAACTGACTATTGGCTTATGGCTTACATTTTTAGCCATTAGGCACAACAGTCACTGACACTCAAGAAAGAAAACGGAGATATGGCTTGAGAAAGTCAAGTCAAGATGTATTCTTATGCACTGGCACGAGTTCCGGAAGGCTTCCACTTCTCAGAGGGCGAATATAAGTGTCTTTTTCTCTCCTTTACTTCTTGGCACAAGAGTCTCCTTTCTTTCGTGGCACTACTACTGTCTTCCTTTGTACATGCTCACCCGTGGGCATGCACGATAGAAACGTGTCTAACTAAGAATGCCAGTTTATTATATCCACTCGTGAGAGAAACACGGCGGAAGACAAGAAACAAAGGAAAACATGAAAAAATGGATAATGTCTGGAGATAGCACATGAGAAATCCTTCAAAGCATATCTCTACCATACACACACTCACCTTGTGCAGAGATCACTTTTTTTATTCGATCATCTTGATGACGACCACGATAATAACATAAAGCTTATAACCTTATCCTTTCATACAGCGAGGAAAGTACAAAGACAAAAGTTTTGCACTCTGAAAGAGTGAAAGGGAAATGATATGGCTCACACGTCGGGTCGAGGCATCTCATGATCGTCATGTGCATTTGCGGGTAAATGTAATGTAATGTTGGTATTGATTGGATTTTTGTGTTTGCTCTCTCCTTCCACCGTTTCTCTTACAGGTTTTATGGTTATGTTCTTTTTTTTCTTTTGCACTTTTTCATTGAGCTTTTGAAAAAGGAGGAAATTGAGGGAATACGCGTACACATACGTAATACAAGTGTAGACCTAATAGAAGTTTATATAGAGTATGATTTTGGGCTCAGGCGCTTAGAGCCACTTTCCTAATGGACTGTTTGCACACAGAGAGACACGAACGAAAGTGTTCAAGAGGAGAAGGCAAGATTTCTTCCTCTTCACGTAAAATGCTTCTACGTACGTGTTTCGGCTATGGAGAAAAAACTCGGAGTCTTGAGATGATAGCTTTATTACTTCAGACTTTCCCACAGAGTCTCCTCTTCCCCATCTCTCTAGTACAATGCTTGTGTAGTCAAGTGAAGTGCATAAATCATCATTAAATATTATTAGTTGTTGTTCACATTGTTGGCATTTGTGGTTAGCCGTAAGGTGTTTCTCACCTTCATTTTTCCCTTTTAGTGTAACAAAAGGACTGCAACTTAATTTTATGGGGATTTGTTTGCTGACTAATTGGAAAATGAATAAATAAGCGATAATTTTTCTCTAGAAATGGGATTGGGAATTCTTAGAATAATTGACATGTCTGTTGCTGGAAGAATGCAATAGATAGAGGCAAATGTGACATGCTCTTATGTCTACTTGGGCTCTAACATCAACTTTATTTATTGGAGTTGAGTTTGCAATTGAGATTTACGATTAGTACGCCAGTGTAGCTGCCTCCATCCAAACTTTTAGGAGAGCAGACAAGTTCAAGGGAAAAGGAATGGATCGACGAGCGAGGAAATCATGCAATATGTATTGTTTTCTCCTTGTGATACGCAGTAAAGGTACAAGCGATCATGTAATCGTTTTCTCCTTTAGGGAAAAATTGTGCACACGCACTTTTTCTTTTCTGCTGACTCGATTCACTTTCACCGTTGGAAGATGTAAAGTGCACATCCAACCAACTATACCAATTGCCCTTTACACTTTCGGCTCTGTGATGATATCTTAAAAAGTTGTGTAATGCATCTCAAACGAGTTTTCTTGTTTTTGTCTCTTTGCGATGATACGGAATAAATCAGCGGGCTACGTACTTACATGAGAACATGAACAGGTCGCTGGTTCACGTTCCCCTTTCTCCTGGAAGGAGCAGAGCTGGAAAACTTGTGAGGATGAGTACGCTCTTCCTGTTTCATTTCCAATAAGAAAGGCGGCCATGCTTTTTCTCTTTTGATCGGAAATTATCTTATCAAACGAGTCATTTCATAAAAACTTTCTATTTACAAGGAAAAAATGAAAGTTCAGGATGAGAATTGTGCAGAAGGGTTCACAACAAGGAAGATCACACTTTTTCTCCTCTGTTCCGGGAGGAATACGATCAGTCCGGATGTTATATAGCTGCTTCCGACTTTCCAATTTATATACAAATATAGTTTTTTCTCTCTCGGAACAGGATGTATATCTATGGGGAATTGATGTCGTGATCAAGTTAAAAAGAGAGGACTTTTGGATGTGCGTGTCTATCAGTTTGAATATCGGATCTATCTTGTTGTTTGTTTAACTAGAATTGCTCAAAATGAACTTGTCATCGCGTGTGCATTTTATGAGATAAAAATTAAACTTTTCTTTGTAAGGAACAGGAAGTTTACATGCGATGTATACACAGATGAATTGAGCAATATTGTGGGCTGATCATGATGCTTCGTAGTATTGATAAATTGCTATGCGTGATAAAGACATGGATCATGCAGCTCAAAGTTTTATGTTGTTTGCTTACTTACTACATTTCTGAAAATACATGATAAAGTAGAAGGGCAGAGCTATTTTGCCTCTGACCCGTCGTTATGAAAGCTTGGTCTGGGATGTGCAGTGTTGTGGATATTATCCAATGATTTTCATGCTGATTAATGTCGCAAAACGCCAAGCTACCACCGAATTTATCGTTGTCATAAGTCAAACCTCTACATGCCGTATTAGAACCCTTGGAAGAAGTATCTAATTTGAAGATGAAGCAATACTTTTTTACTCAAATTTTCTCCTAATGATGTCGAAACCACAAGTCTCAAAAGGATGTAAAAGGGATTTGGCTTAGGAGCTCTCATCAAAATCGCATCCTGCCTTCATCTAATCTAACTCATTTTAGTCACAGCTTGAGGAGAATTGAAGAGGGAATTCGGATTTTCTTTGAAATAATAATAATGACGATGAAAATTATTACGATGATGGCCAAAGGGAAAGTTGTAAAATTATCATGTTGTCTTTCCCTTCACTCACAGACGAATGTTATCGTCGGAACGAGGAATTTGACATGAAATCAATTCTCTCAAGCTGAAACAACTCTCTTCAGGGGGCTCAGACCTTTGAAGTGGAAATAATAAATCGTCCATGTGGTTCCCTTAATTATCGTTAGGCTTAATTAAATCTTAAACAAACAGAATATAGAGGTATACTCAACATTCGCACATGGACCTCTTCTATATATAAATATATATAGTAGTATTAGTAGTGACTTTTGATAGCAACTGGAGACCTTAATAAATTGTCTACTTTTGTAGCCGTTTCATCTCTAAATTAAATCAAATCGACCTTGGACAAAGATATATTTTCAAAGAACTAATGATGTGGCATCAAACAGCACAACATTTTTATCAGGGTGATTAAAGAACACAATGTAGGGATGCGGTGGCTCATAACCCATGATTCAGAAGCACGTATTGCACACACACTCATTTTATGACGTGTTAAGTTACCTTGTTGGTGCAATAATATGTTCCCTTGTGACTGTTAATGGCGTTCCGTTGTCCAACACAAGTGGTGAATTGAATGCACTCTGTATAATATTACGATGTGCGTTTCTGCTCCTTCTCACATTCCCTCTTGTAACATTTGAGCTCACTCTATTAATCAGAAGGAGAGAAAGGATGGACAGCCGGTAAAGAAAATGCGATGTTTTCATTTCTAGGTAATAACTATCACGCATCAAATACACCCATTTGAAGCAATAAATGTCGGCGAGCCCACAAGGGAGTATACACATCATTAGTAGTGACTCGTCATGTGATCATTGACGACGATCATCATCATTACACATCACTCACAAAAAGAAGCCTTTGACGAAACGATATCCTTTTTCGGAAGGGATATTTGCTTGGCTGACCAACCAAAATGAGTTTTTCCAATGATGGTCATGATGATGGTGAAAGTAGCGCAAGTGAAAGTAAACAATTCTTCCGTTGGTGTATTTCTCCTCTGAGGAAAGTATTTGCACGACAAAACTGCGTCAATTACGGAACATGGGTGAGGGCTAATGTAACCTAGTAGGTATCCTGTCTTCTGTCCACTCAAACCACACACACGCCATGCTGTACCATATGGATTGAAATTGATATTGCTTCGTGTCTTTAGAATACACATTGCCCGTTTTCTTTGGTCGTCTCTTCTTTCTTGCTCTCGGTAAATTTATCAAAACCAGATGGAGGAGATCTTTCGCACAAAAGTCTTGTATCTGCTGCTACTCCTATGTTTGCAGTGGGCGGGTGGTTGTAGCATTGTAGTCACGATGACAGGACACGTGCCTCAATATGCACCTTCATGTATGTACTTTTGTATGCATGACATGAAAGCTTGATTTCTTTTCGTCCACTTTGACATTCAAGCCAAAGAAAAGGGAGGATGGACATGGGTGCTTTCTCTAAAAAAAACCTACCGCTGAAAACGGAGGAGGTTTTGTATGTTCGGCTGAGTTGAATTTGTAAAACAGTGTGAACACTGGAGAAGGTTTGCTTTCCTGAAGAAAAAAATTGTTTTTACTATGCGTAAAGACCAAGTATGCATACATGTCGTTGAAAAAATCTGGCTGCGTTTGTGACTATTGAGGTGTGCATGAGATTGTGACGGCGACAGTTGAATGCTCAAGTGAGCACTTTTTCCTGCTGTCTTTTCACTTGCCACTGGATTTGAATAAATGTGCTGGGCTCCATTGTTTCCCTGTAGGAAACTGAAAGACGGGGTTGTACTTTTTTTTACTGATAAACAAATGCAAAGTGGAAACTTGTATAGTAAGTTGAGTTGATGTTAGGAGAAAAGAATCCCAGCAGGAGTGTGCTTCCCATTTTTGTTTTTATTTTGTCAGCAGTGAAGTTAAAGTGGAGTACTTAGGTGTTTGTTTATGTTGTTTGTCGGGGATGAGACAGTACAAGTGTTGTAAAAGTGTTTGTTAATATAATATCGTTCATATGCATTGAAAATTGTATTCTTTTTCTATTTGCAGCAATCTCGAAGGACGAGGACGATGTGGGCACAAAATTTCGGTGTAACGGCTACTCGGATGAGTTTTTGGACCGAATCGAGCCAAATGGAAATATACTGCGGGCTAAGCAGCACAGTAGTACATCAGATGCGAGAATAGGTAAGAGTGGGTTGTGTTATACTTGATAAATTTTTATGCATTCATTTCAAAACCATTCGGTTAGATTATAATTTCCAAATTGAATTGCAATTTCAAAATGAGAAAAAATGGAGTCTATATAAATGTTCGTTTCCCCATTAATTTTGGCCTTACATAAACTACATATCAACTTATATAAACTTTCATATATTTGGCAAGCAATACATGGCCACCTTTTGGCACTCATTTATTATCATTTATAACGAATGTGTTTGTACCTTTGCCTAGTCATGCACTGCAAGTAAAATTACAATTGGAAAAGTTGGATGAGATGAATGCACGTAGCTGTATGGCGTTGACTGCTAGCTAAATAGAATGATTGTTTCAGCATGTTGCACAACGTGTGAAATCAGAGACACACTGGGTTCTTCCCCGAAAGCAAACAAGGATATTTTGTGAAGCCCAACTTTGTATACACATGTGAGCATGCGAAAATTGCTCTGAGCAGAGATAAAATGTTAATATCCGACAAACAAAATGTAAAAGTAAACTAATGGCCTATTCGTGTCTTTTCAGTACACAGGAGACTCTCATGGTCATGTCGTTTTTCGTTTCATTTTCGAAAAGAACAAAACGGAACAACGAAAAAAGTAGGGAAGGCTGCATTTCCCTTCCAGCATACTATAGCAATGCAGTATGGTGGTATGTGGAAAAGGAAAGTCAGATTCTATTTAGATATTTAGTGACTTTCTCTTTTGCAGTAGCTCACCGAAAAAGGTGTAAGGAATCTACCAGCCGACTCAACTCACCTTCTGTTTCTTCATTTTCTGTCTCATCGAGTTCAGTTCAAACTAGGATTATAAAATGGTAGACACTTTCTCAACTTTTCACCCTGCTTTCTCTTGAAATTTTGAGAAGTTAAACCAACCTTCCTTTTTATAGCTTTGTAGTATCTTCACCTCTTTAAAGTATCCGTTCATTTTGGTCGGGCGAGAAAACGCAAAAGAAGTTAAAAACGGTGTGAAATTAAGCTTGAAGGTTTTGTTCCTTCTGTTTTCTTTGGTATTTATGCTTTTTCTTCTCACACAAAAAGAAACAACCCTTTTTTTGCACCAAGAGAAATCCGTGGGAGACCATTCACTTTCAGGGTAATCTTACTTGAGGGAAAGAATCATTGTTTTTATATTGCATATTATGTTGCAGGAAAGGAGTGCGTTTTATTTTTGCAGCATAATCCCTTAAATAATAAATCATTTCATGGGATGAAAAGTAACAACAAAATAGTTGTTGGCAGTTTTTTGTTTTGGCACAAACAAGATGAGTTTTTTGTTTATACTAAAAAAAATGGAATAAAACTTGTTTTCTGTGTAGTTTCTCGGCTTGGGAAAGGAAATAGGTCAGGCATATCAACAACATTCACATCACATTGCCCAGACAGGCTGAAAATGAATTTTATGAAAACGAGTCAAGTCTTCTTTTGGTTATGCATTCCACATTACTACGCGATTCCCATCCTTCCACTGGAAATAAACTGTGTCAGTCCTCCATCGCGTTTACGATTGTGAATGAGAAATATTTTGTGGATATTAGATGGATATTTAATGGTCTTTTGCTGCCTCCTTAAGCCACATTTATATGCAAATCATGGCTGCCTTTGTGCAAAAATGACCAGCAAAAAGGCAAAATGGACGAGGGATCTTAACGGAATTTTAATTTAGATGGAGATGGAACAATATTTATGTGTTTCATCTACTATAAAACTTAATTTCACTCTCTTCTAGCCCTGAACAAACCCGTCTTTAATTTAAATGATAGAATAGAACTCTATTTTCATCCTCCCCAAAAATAATTTGTAATTCATCAGCGAACATTCTCGTATTTTTTATACAGAGAGAGAAAAGGTTTAATCCTCCACTTTCATCTTTTATTATATCCTCTCTGTGGATGAGGATAGTTCAGAAATGGGTTTTGGTGAATGGGAGCCATTAAAGTCACAAAGCAGACGTTTCTTGCCTCATCTTTTGACTTTTTGGCTTTTCCATACATTGTCGAGTCAAGTAAAAGCCACACACACGCGAAGAAGACTATCATCATTATGATCATACACTCAAATGTTGTATACTAATGGTCAGAATTTGTCACTGTAAGAAAGTTGAAAATGGTTGTGATATTTCATGAGCCATAGCATCATACTACTACTACCACCCACCCTCTCCACATCCGCCTTTTCTTTGCTCATAGTTTATCCAACAAGAAGACAAACATTGCTCTTCTCATTTATTTTCTCCAACTTTTAATGCTTCTCGTTTTTTGACTGTTGAAGAAATAGCAATTGTACATAAAAAAGGTCAATGTCGGCTCTGACAAGACAAATTCTCTTTGTGTTGTTTCCTCATGTTTTAAGAATGAAGCATTTTGTCAGTTGTAAACTTTTTTTTGTAGGAAAGTTGTTTTGACAATCCGCTCCTGATTTTTGATCTGCGTTAGAGTAGCTCCTTGTTGTGTATTTGGTCTTTGATTGCTGCTGACAATGACAACAACAACATCCCTTTTTGTGCGCAATTCCATCTCAATCAATTTTGCTATTGCTCAAGAGTCCTCTTTAAAATGTCACGGGAAATTTAGAAATCCATATTTTTCTCTTGAAGAAGTAAGTAGAGCACAAAGATGAGCTGGAAATACACCTTCGTGACTTTGAATGAATATAAAATAGGGATGGTAGACTAACAAGAGTGAAAATAAATTGAATTGATCGTTGGAAGGGACTTGAAGCAAAGGTAGGACACGGAAAGTCAAGAGTGGATTTGGTTGGTAATGGCAGGGTCGTCCTACATTAAAGAGGGACTTGAAATGCTGCTCAATGAAATTGTCTCTATTTTTTCATTCCATCTTCATGAATACATGCATGGAGATTCTTTACCTCAGACGAATAATTTTCATTGAAAAGGAGAGCAGCAAACTAAAGTGTGTGTGGCCTGGCCTTTCTTGTCGGGTTGATCTCTCCTTTTTTTCCCATTCTCTTTCAATGTGATAGGGATGCGGCTGAATAAATTGTGTCGACTTTTGTGGTGATGGAGCCACATTAAAACTTGGCATGAAGAGGCGAAAAGTAGACAAGGAAAGAAAAGGGCACCACTGAAGCTAGCTTTTACTCCTCTACCTCGAAATATTATTTGCATCTCAATGGCATTCATGGAGGGAAAGGGAATGTCGCCAATGTTTTATGGATGCAAAACCATGTCAGTTGAAAATGCATAAGGACATGGAGCACGACTATTTTTTCACTTGGATCACGTGGAGAATATTATTATTTACGAAAGGGAGACAAGATACTACGATTCAAGATAAAAAAGAAAGCATTTCATGTGGTTGGTGGTGGCCTGGTGTGTCAGGAGCATTTTCATATGTCAAGATGAAAAATGTAGTCAGTTAGATGAGAAAGTTGACGGATGAATCCTTGTATACATCTACAAAAAGTCTTCGTTCTTTGGTGTGTGGTACATTTCTAGCTTCATTTTTTCTATCTACTTTTTATTTATTTCAAAACTTTGCTCTCTTTTATTCTTCCTTCGCCCAGTGCATCTGGTGTATTAAAAAAGATGGAATCTCTTTCGCTTTCTGCTAGGTATTCAAGTAACCAAAAAAATATGAAAGAAAGCAAAAGGAGAGGAGGGTAAAAGTAAAGTAGTTCCATTAATCTTAACAATTTTGTTGTTTTGCCGTTTTTCTTCTCTTCCTTTTATATGAATATATTATGATGATTTTCGACTTTTTTTTGCTTCTTCTGGAAGTCTTTGTCATTCATGCATGTTTACAGAAGAATAATATGAATACCTGGTTTTGAGATTAGAAAGTTTTATTTGGATTATGCAAAGGAAGTCATGAATCGAAGGGGTTGGGAGAGAAAGCGATTTGTTAAAATGGAATCGCTGGCAAAAAAAGTAGCAGTTTTTGATAGCTTTTAAATTACATGCAATGTTTTTACCCTGACATCATGGAGTTGACATTAATTGACTTTTTATTTGTGCAAGTTAGTTTTCCTTGTAGCAAATGAGTATGATTACCTCTCCAAAATGACAAATTACGTTACCTAAAAGGTTAATCTTGGGATAGAACCGAAAAGAAAATGAGATTGGGCACAAATATTCTTAAAATAGGAATGTGGCGATTTATTTTTAGACTTTGGTAAAAAAAAATGCGAGCATTTTTGTTTTACCTTTCTGATCGAAATGGTATAAGCCAACTAGGAGTGAAAGTGAAGATGGCATGTTTTAAGTTATGCAGGATAATGTGTGCAAGAAGGAATTTCCATTGTCTTGAAGACTGAGTTTTGTATAGCTTGTAATAGTAGCTGAAATATTTTTTGGTGAGTATTAGTTAAACGGAGGAAAGGCTGCCGTCTTGACAAGATTTATTTCTCCCAATTTTCCATGAAATTTCCCCAACAATTTCCAAATGTTTCTTGTGATGATGATGGCGTGTGTACTTATATTAGCCAGAGTGAGAGAGTCTTCATGCATCTCTTTTCTCCGAAAGACAAAATGCTTTGGAGTGAATGCGTGTGGGCATTTTAGCCGGAAGTTATACCGGTGATGATGTTGGTGGTGGTGGTGCGAAGGCAGGTACTACTTGGTTGTAGAGTTTTATAGTAAAATGACTTTCGTTTACTTTCTTAACCGCCAAGCTCTTTATGTAAGCACAGGGGAAGGAACAAATTATTCCATTCGAAATGATTTATGAACATTTTGTTTTAAATTTATCACCTTGTTTGATATTCACGTGAAAATGACGCTACGGATGGTTGTGTTTGCTCAATAACAACATCATTTTTTAGATTCCGTCTTCTGTCCATCGGATTTTTTCCCTTTTTAAGATTTCAAACTGGCACAGAAGACGCAGAACGAGTTGAACATGTACATTTTTTGAATTTTTACGAGACAAGCTTGCAACGATTATGATGCTGGTTGGTGGCACAGCATGAAAAAGAGAACTATTACATTATTTGCAATAAAACTCACGCACAGTCAAACTAAAACGGTGGGGCAGAGCAAAGCTTGTGCATAATGTTCTATAAAAGTAAGAAAAAAGCAAAAAGTATTAGCATATTATGCATGTCGTGCAAAAGAAGGAGCGTTGCGTGTGTTTGCTTTTGCTCAGAAGAATTAAGGATCGCTTCCTCCAACTTCCTAACTCTCTCCACTTTTGGGAAATATGTTGCTTCCCCACTTGGTCCGCTAGTTCCCTTGCTTCAAGTTCGGAAAAGGGAGAAAGAAAAAGACGTAAAAATGATTTGCATCGGTGATATAATCCAGTGACGGCTCCCCAGCGGACACTCAATGTGGTCCATTATTGTCACACAAGCGTAGCATAACTACACTTTTTCCCATGTTTTCTCTCCTCTGGTTCTTCTCTTGCTCCTGCTCCAACTATCAAAACAGTTTTGCTTGAGCCTCTCAGGAGAATGTGGACATCTTTTTCTTATTCGTAAAACGTTCAACAGTAGTCGCACGTACAGTTGGCTGCCAAATGTTTGAGAGGCAGAGTAAGACAAAAGGAAAATGAATAACACTTGTAAAATATGCTCATAACCATTATTCCAATGAGAACAAGGGAAAACTTTTTATTTTTTTGTCTTCATTGTCGGGTAATATTCGAGTTGTGTGTCACTTTAGATTTGAATCAGAAATATGACACCAGCTGCTACAATGCAAGTTCCCAACCTCCTCTTCCAAATAGGGTGAATGTGACTGACCTCAAGCGTCAATTTTCTATCTTGTGGGAGGATGGCAAGGCACAACTCATGGTTAAAATTAAGATTGCATATGACAGCTTATGATGATCAGTCGGAATTTGGTTGCAGTTAATGCGATTTCAAGCATTACAATTCAATGTGGGCAACTAAATATATTACGGTTAAAGCGATAGATGTTGCTGGGGCACAAGAAAGTCAAGTGGGAGAGGAAAAAAGCCACATCAATTCTGGTGTTGTGCTTGTGTCAAGTTGTATTAAGGATTGAGATCATTACAAAACCGGGAGTGTGTTCATCTTCTTCAGGTACATGCATGAGCACATTCCATCAGACAAGACAAGTCAAGATATGAGTGAGATAATCAGAAGAGACGAGGAGGAATTGATGTGAGTGAGTGAGCAGAGGGCCAGGGTGATGCAATAATGATGGCGTTTTCTTTTTTCCGAGAAGGAAGACGAAAAACAAGTATAATGTGATCCGATATGTACGTATATAGATGATGCGCGGTGTGCTTGTGTGTGCACCAAAGGGGAAAAATAAGGAGGATTGAATGAGAAATTCAATTATGAGATTGCTTCTCCGTTTCGAAACGGACTTTTTTGGTAAACAAGATGATGAAATAAAAAGTTTTCCTTCCTTGACTTTCTCCCCATTTTCGTATAAAAAGCAACAGTACGTTGCCTTGAATGAAATGTTAGACAAGTAACCAGCAAGAGTCATTCATTAAGTAGGCATGGATTGAAGAATCGATTGATTAAGGAAAAGAGAAAAAGTTGTTTAAAATTTTAATCTCAAAACCTCTGAGGTTTTTTTTGCTGATTAATTTTCGGATCTATAGCGAATGAGTTGCCCGCTTCCTCAGTGAAAGTTTCTCTGAGCTTGGGAGTGAGATTGAGAGTGCAATGCCAACGCGTTGTTGATGTTGATCATTGATGCTATTTCCCAGATGCATGCGAAGAGGGAAATGTTTGTTCTCTGTGCATTTCTCATCAAACAGAAGAAGAGCTGGTCTCTGCAGCAATGTGCTTCACCACAATTTCACACGGGCCGTGTTGCAATGCAAGGGGACTAGTAGACTATACGGACAAGGGGGTTCATTGCTTCTATAAATAAGCCATGAGCAATCATGCTCTTTTCCTAAGGTTTGATTCGACAGGGAAGACTCATGATGCTGGACTACTACAAGCATTCGTGTACACTGTGGTGTTGGGGAAAAGTACCGAAAATTATATGGCTCCATAAGACTCTTCATAAACCCGCATGATTGCATGCAATTTGAGTTTGGAAAATTGAAATGGGATCTTACAGTCACTCACTCACCCTTACTCAAAAAATATATGCGCTCTATATGAATGTATACCTATATAAGGGTATTTCGTTAACTGTAGCGGGTTCCTGTTTCCCCGGAACTTTTTTCGGAAAACATTACAAGTTACTCACGCATTTCCATTTCCACTCCAACCAACAACCTTCATCTCATTTGTTAAAAGCATTAGTAGAGCACACAGGCAATAAGGAGAAACCCGAGTTTGGTTCAACTTTCTATTTTTTACATTTACGTAATTAAGGTTGACACTTGAATACAGCAAGATGCACAGGCGCTCGGAATGAGGAGGAAGAAGACAGGAAAAAATTAAAAGCCTTTTTTATAAGCGGAAAAATGCTTAAAGCAGAGCGAGTCACTTTTCAAGCTTTTGACTTCTTTTTCTTGTTTTTCTCTTCCGTACATTTTACTTTTCGGAAAATCCAATTTAAAAATTGTTAAAAGAAGAGTCTCCGAGTTGGCCCCGACCGTCAAGAGACTAAATGTTTGTGTCATGTCAGGATATCATGCAAAAAAATATAAGTGCTTCCGGTTACTTGTTTCTTCATGTCCGCCTCGCACCCTCTTGTCTTTCTTGAGAAAAAAGACAAGCCGACATTTGGAGATATGTCAAGTGGCACATTTTTAGAAGACTGCTCCCGAAAACCATTTCCAAATGTTGACAATCCAATTTTTTTCCGAACTGAAAAACACAATCTAAAATCCCTTTTGTGAGAAGAAACACAAACAAAGCATTTCTGCTCATTTTTAAAAGGTTACATTGCTTTTACGTTAGTGCATGTTTTAGAAAATTCCAAAAATTTCGGTACGCTAATGGCTCCATGAATCGTGTTATCGCTTTCACGGCTGCTCAAATGAAAATTTTACACGCATCATTTACGTCGTTTTTCGGCGGAAGAAGAAGCTGAGGAAAAAATGACTTCCTTTCGTTTCTATTCCCTAATTACTTTGGGAAAAGGGTTGTGTTACATTGCCTTTCCTATTAATTCATTTGGAAGTTGTACATAATGTTGAAATCATTCATCCGTATGCAGTACATATTCCACAGCTAATTTTGCTTTCCATTCATTCAATAATCATCTCCTCTCTGATTTCTTCTTTCTTTTATCTATCCCCAATCCAATACATGCTACCACCACCATACCATTCATCCGTTGAATGGCATTACACACGATTTGTTTATGTTGGAATCTGGATAATTAAACCTGGCCCAAAGGCAAGGGTTCAGATTTAAGTCCAGATTCAGCAGGATTCCTCTCCTTTGTTTTCCTCTTTAGAAGAGAAGCTGAGCCAAAGAGAATGCGCTGGTATGAGATTCTCATCATAATACTAAGGTTCCTTTATAAAGTACAAGCCGTGCCTTATTGCTCATAGAGTTTTTTGCCGTGTGTTTCGTGCACTTTTCGCTTCATTCCATTCTCATCTTGTATTGTCATCCTTTATATATATTATCCTACATCGGATCCAACTCTAACCCACCAATTTATACACACTCTTGTAAACTTCTAATGAGCTTAGGTTTTGTTGTAATCTGAAATACCTACAAAACACAATACAGCGGCAATATCGTATATATAGTCTTATCATTATATATTACTCTCTCCTTTTCATTCTCTTCGTCAAGTCTATGATTATACATGCGGTCATGTTTCCATTTCCATACGTTGAAAAACTAATGAGAATTGTATATTGTAGAAAGAGGAAAGCTCGTTCAACATTGTTAATGCGTTCTATTTATTCTTTCGGCTTCACTGAAAAATGGAAGGATGCTGCTACAAAAAGAATTTATCATTAAAGCCTACGTGTGTTTTACTACTACTGCCCTTGTTTGAATTTTCTCTCTCTGTAAGACACAAAAAGTAAATATGGATGCCTATGGGGTCAAATTACACATGTATATCATTCATGCAAGTAAGTACATGCAAAGAGAGAGTTGTTTGCGTTTGTCGTCCTCCTTTTTAATCCATACAAGGCACGACTACAACTTTCTCTGTCTCTCTTGTTGATTTAATCAGGCACATTTATCTCAATTCCATGAGGGCCTCTGCATCCCTTATTTTCTTTCATCAGCAAGAGCAAATGTACATGCAGTGCATGGAGCAACGGTATCAAACAGAAACTACTTTTTTGATTATGATAAAGCTCCCTTCTCCGCTTTCCATTATCTCGTTTCTGTTTCCACTTTCTTCATGAGAGCTGAAGTTTGTAGAGAGGGAGAAAGGGGCAATGTGTGTATGGCAATGTACATAGTGCATTATCATGTCCCACCAGAGCTCCAGATGACGAAAATCCGTTGTGTTCCAAACTTGCAGCCTGAGGTGGGGTCCGGTTGGTTTGAGCATGAATGTTGTTCCACTGCTCCCTGTTCCCAGGTGTAACGAAATAAATGATGAGCTATCAACATTTTGTGGTGGTGTTATGTGGCCTGCCTCAATTCCTGTTTTCGAGAACATGAAAGAGCATTATTTGTGCGTGTGCACTCAAATAACATGAAAGAGAAAAATCTATTTACCATTTTCTAAACTACTGAGCATGTACACAACTTGAGAGGATTTGTGTGTGATGTAGTACTGGTGTTGTGATGCTTATCTTTGAGAAAAAAGGGATAAATGGTACTTTCGGGGCGATTAATAGAGCGTAAATAATAAAACGAAATCAAAAACTTTAGGTATGAACGCAACAAGACAAGTTTTTGTGTTTGGGCTTTCACACTCATCCTTTCACTTTTTTGCTGTCTCCATCATCAGCTCTGCTACTGTTGTTCACTTGTCATCGTCATGAGAAAGTGATAAACCGTGTCAAGTAAATATTGTGCCAAGCACCGTCGTAGGTAACTGTTCTTTTCACCTGTCGTATGTCTTTTTATTATAATAATTCCTTTCTTCTTTTAAAAAAAAGTAGCAGCTGCTGTTGTTCTTTTCTCAACTGTCATGTTCTTTTCTTTTGGCAAACTGCGTCATTCACAACTTACTATCTATAAAAGCAAGTATTCCTTATGTCATTCGTGAAGTTGGAGGATAAATAGGAGAAGAGGTATACAAAAGAGCATTCACTCACTCAAAAACAACTTTCACCCTCTCCAACCTTTTCATGACAATGGACAGCGATTGTTTTAATATGTGCTTACGCTCCAGTGACTTGACTGTATTTCTTGCTCCATCACTCTTTTCATCTCCTGTCAAGTCAACCGGTTTGTTGCTTCCGTGCATCGGGGATCTTGTTGACTTAACAAATTTTTAGGGGAAAAGATGTAGCTTTTGCTTTTACTCTTTCTGTTGACTGTTTTTCTATCTCTTTTCTTTGTTGACCCATGTTGTTCAAGCTGTTACTCAAGAAGTGTCATGATGATGGTTATACTCGTAAAGCAAGTGCAACTCTAAACTTTTTTTTTTGGGATGAAGACAAGTTTTAATTTTCTGATTTTCAGATTGGCCGCAAACGAACGGATGTGGGGAGGAGATGATGCCGCCGGTAACTCGTCAACTTTCAGTGTCAAGTGACTCGAAGCTATTGGATGATGATCATCACCATCACCACCATCATCATCATCTTCATCACAGCGTCGGAGACAAAGATGATCAGGAGGAGCCTCAAGTAATTCTCAGACAGAATAAAAGGCCACCGAGACCGAAATCTGAAGTGTTTCTTTCTAAGGAGCACCGGAGATCGAAGAGATACTCAGCTTTTGGGGTAAGTAAAAGCACAAGCAGGGAAAATGCGTTTATCCTGGGTGTATTTACTTTCTCTTTCTCAAACTAAAAGTGTTTACACTGCTTTAAGGGTTCAAAGACCTTTTGAAGTATTGCCTCTTTCTTGTATCCTTTTAAGGGTTTGATTTTCGAGATACGAGCTCATTTTTTTCACATTAGCCAAAAATCTACTGAGAATTAATCAGATTATAATAGGTGAAGGAAATTAGCATGGTAAAAACGTACCCAATAATCTCATCTCCCCTGTCTCGGATAGGTATGTATCCTAGAGTCGATAATCTCCGAAAAGTAAATCAGATGAAAGTTGAGTGAGTCGAGGAGCGAATGAAGATGGGTCGGTAAATAATCTCACATGGTCGACAGAATACAGATAGCTTTGCCTCTGACATTCTCATCGATCTCTGAAATCGCTCTTTTTGCTACCCAAGCTAAAAACTTAAGAATGATTAGACAGCGGGTGAAGCAGGAGGAAGAATTCCTGGTGGCAGTATAGTAGAGTTGAGTAGATGAAAGGAAGGAATTGTCGTTTTCTGCTGGTTTTCACTTCTCCTCAGTAATGGATTAGATAGGTTTTGAGGGAATATGTTGTATGTGTAGCATATTATGTACATATTATCCAAAGAAAGAAAAAACAGAAGAGGTCGTAAGAAAAATGTGGCCATTATCCTTCCTCTCTTCAGGTTCTTCGCCTTCTCTTTTCTTCACTCTGACTGAGTTGAAACGCAATGGTTAGTCTTTTGTGTGTAGTAACAGAGGAGTAGTTAATGACTGGAGAAAATAACGGACAGAAGTCAATTAGCCGTGAAGCCGCTCATAAGCATCAGACGTCAAGCAGTAGAGAAAAAGAAAATGTGGCTCTTTTTACGGCTGTTATTGTTACGCTGCTCCTACTCGTCTCACCATTATATTCACTGCACAAACTCGTTTATTTATTCAGCATGATGCACGTTTGAGTAAAAAAAGTTCTAGCCTGTCTACCGAATAACAGATTCTAGGGAGCTTCTCTATCATTTTCTGCATTGCTGACGATTGCATGAGATTGTGTCGGCATCGGCACGAGTCATTCTTCATAATGATGATGATGATAACAATCATATGTATGCATGCACCTTGGACAAAGAGAAATTTAAGAAATGTCACGTGTGCTTTTTTTAGGAGCCTGAAGCATCAAAAGTATGCAATTATATATCCAAATCAAATCGGGAAAAACGAATCATGGTGGCTTATGTTCCCTAAAGAAAAAATCAGTTTTGCAGTCGTGTTCCTAAAGCCAAGGTCAGTGAAGTGAGGATGAGATGCGTCAGTAATTTTTGATGTTGCTGGAGGAGAAAGCATGTTTCGTTCGATCGTGTTATTATCGTCTTCATCATACTCCCCTTCCGCTCGTTAGCAGTATGAAAAAATTTTCATCTTCTCTACGCTTCTTGTTCGTATGGATTTTTTTGGGTAACATTTGGTTGGCTCATCATCAAATGTAAATGTGTACCATCATTACCATCATCATCCGTTCTAATAATAAGACATGGCGGAGTGACGATAGGATGATCAAACTAATGCTGTGGCGGCTGCTAGAAAATAAGAGAGAAAATGAGGTGTTTCATGTAGAACCGAAGATATGATGATAATAATGTTTAAATTTGGTGTTTTTTAGTAAGCCACTGCGTCAGCATGCCGCTATTTAGTTCTGTTTCCAAGAAAAGAAATTCTCTCTGTTCGGAGAACGCAGCAGTGTCTAGTATCAGCAGTCATAAGTTTCTCTTGAATCTCATTAAGACGACGACATGGCCCACAGACCAAAAACGAGATTTTTTACTCGCAAGAGAGAACCGAAATAAAAAATGTATCCAAGTTTCCTAGAAAAGAACGAAAATAGAGTAGGAAAGGGAAGAGTGAAGAAGGAACTGTTAATAAATGTACATTTTATAGCGCATGTTATGTTATGCATATGGACAAGCTGTGAAAGTTAAACAGAAGTGGCCATAAAAGACGGCAAAGTCTCATCATCAGCTACTGCTTTCTCCCGTGAAATGAAGGTGGATAAATGATGAGCTTTGGGCGGTCTGAGACTTTTCACCGGGAGAAAATGATGATGATGATGATCATCATCATCTTTTTCAAGACACCATACTGCTGGTGGTATGGCATGGTGTGGGAGTACAAGACGAGCAAAATATACATCCGGTACAAGATCTTTTGGAGAAAAGGTTGAAAAGTTTATTAATAAAAGTTGGTCGAGAAAAAGGAAATAAGATGGTGATAGGAGTGATGATGATATGCCGTATTTGTTGTGTAGAGCTGTGGCTTTGCTGCTATCATCATCCAGCTTTCTAAGACATGCAACCTGATTTGAACACATATGTGCAGTTCACTATACTGTTGTTCAGACTCTGATGAGATTCATCAGCTTTTCTCACATTCTTTTTCCCTATTTCTCAAAAAAAAATTCTCGAGGGATTGACAAGCTAGGGAAAAATGTGGGGATGGGATGTAATGTGTGGAATTGTGAACGAAATGACATTGAGAGTTAGGGGAGTAGAAACTTTTTTTCGAATTTTTTTTTCGTAATGCTTCTGAAAAAGATGTTGATGATGACGATTCTTCTAACTGCATACGTCACATTTATATCGTTTCCCACTTAACTCCCTGCCTATAATACATCTGGCCGGTTTTAATAGGTGATTTATGTTCAAGCCTTGTGTGTTTTGTGCGAGAGGCACTTGTATAACTCTCCTTTGACAGATCAATCAAATCGAGGTAGAAATGGTGAGGAAAGGTCATAAAAACAGGCAATGAGCCATTTGATCAATAATAAAACGGGAGGATCTTTTACTGTTAATTGAAGTGTATCGTTTATTTCACGGCTATTTTGCTTGAACAGAAGAATAAATGTTTTATTATCGCATTTAAACTATTGTGAAAAGTCTTAATCTTCAAACTGCTTAAACATGCTTACATACGCTATAGAAATGAGTGAATCATCAAAACAGTTTTATTCCATGAGCAACGTCATAAAATATTTAACGTATTCAACTGTTTTGAATTCTGGTTGCTTATTTTATCGGTAAATTACTACGGTTGACACCTGCTTCTCAATTCAAGTCTCCAAACGTACTCTAGAATATCTAGTGTAAACTTTTTTATGTTCTGTGACTAGATTGCAATATAAGTTAGGGAGACGGTGTGTGACAGTAGAGATGCAATGTCTACAGTTCTTCGTACATTGGTAGACAGAATTGAATCTTTGCACCTCCACTGCAAAATCCAGCTGTGTGAATCTCATTTTAAAGCCCTTTTGTCGGGATTACATGTTTATTCTGGAAGGGAAGCAGCAACGCAGAGGTTGCTGTATTATTTTTAGCAATTTTTTCCCTTACTACGTTCTGAAAATGGGATTTGGAGAGGAGATTGGCGTGAGATTTGTTTTGAAATTGAGCGATTTTTTTACTTCACTGCATTGTCCAGTCAGTCTAGGAAGATATTACTGGCTGGAATATAAGATGAAATGATGTGGTGAGGATATTTTATATAGAACTTAGTCAAGTCAGATTGGATGTGAGAGAAGGAGCGAAGGAAAGTACAAGGTATTACGATTGAAATGAAAATCTTTAGTAGATACACTATGCAGCACCAAACCGACCACCCATCCGTGTATTTTTAGATGGGCTTTAGTAGAATAAGATGAGAGTGTTTTGAGTTGAAAGGATTTCTTGTTCCTTCTCTATGTGTCTTCTGATATGAGTCCATTTGTCCATTCTTCTCCTTTTGTGACTTCATGAACACATTCTCTGAAAGGGATATGGGTTGGAGAAGAAGCTCTAGAAGTCTAGAGCAAAATGTTCTTGTGTCTTGGGTTGTCGTTTGAATAAAATAATGTCGTATATTTTCCTCATTCATTCGCTTTTTGTAAAATGGAAAATAGAAAAGGTTCTTAGGAAGAATATAAAAAAATCCTTGTCCATCCACATGTTTTAGAATGCAGTGGAACGGAATGGAATCGCATCACCATACAACACTACGACTCTACTTTGTTCTTATTGAGTTGATTTCGTTGGTAAAACCAAGTTTTCTTTGAAAATAAAGACGTTATTCAAACGAATGGGTAGGTGAAAGCACTACTAACCACCAGGAAAGAAGAGCTTTTATTTTGGCTCTGATTCTCCTTTCCACTCTTCTCTCCGTCTCATCAATTTGCTTTAGATTTTGCGGCTTTTATATGGAAATGTACGAAGTATCTTTTTGTCACCATTATATTTGCATAAGAAAAGTTGTTGAATGGAAACAAGATTGAAAAACGAATTATAATAATAATATCAGAAACCCATTCCGCTCATATTTTGCATTTGCAGTAGAGTTAGAAAATACGAAATGAGAATACTGAGGTTGATGAGAGCTCTCAAGTATTAAAATTTTGTGGGTTCGGATTAATTGAAATTTAAATACTTTTTGTTTACATTTAATTATATTGGTATGTTCTATTCTATTTTAGGGTGACTCACCGTTTGGCAAGTCGGAGGCATACATCAAGCTGGAGCAGTTGGGGGAAGGCTCGTACGCAACGGTCTTTAAAGGATACAGCAAGTAAGTCCTTTTTCTTTCTGAAAACATAAAATTCGGATGCAAAGACGGAAAAAAGTTCACTGTCCATCCTCATCTCCTTGAGCTCGTATCGTATTTCTCTTCAAGAGAAAGTTTGTGGGTGGTGGTAATAACAAGCCATAAATAAAAGGTTAATTGGATCGCCGCATGGCTTAGGAGTTTTTTAAGCATGCACATTGCACACACGCAAGAAGAAAAGCCGAGAAAATTTCCCGTAACATATACCAAACCACCTGCATCCATATTCCATCCTCTTTACTCGTTAAGGCGGACTTAAATATGATTTTCTCCTTTCAACTTGACATGATTCAGGGGTATGGCAAAGAAGAGAGCAGATGAAGTTGTTGGTTTTCTGGTTGGAAATAGGCGAGGAGGAAACACTCAGGATCACACGATAGACGACGACTGTTTTCCCTGTTTCACTTCAAGTGGCAGAGTTCCGTCTATCCAACTTTGCTCTTTCGGTGGAGGATGATGGTGTTGGTGGTAGAGAAATAGGAATGAGAGTTATTAACAGTCTCGCTCGAGAGAAAAAAAAAGTTCGATGAGATGCATGCAATGATGCAGGTTGGAGAAGATAGCTTAAGGCATCATTATTACAGGGATCTGTGTATGTGATATGTCTATGAGTTGGAAATATCAGGAGGAAAAGTTTCTCGTTAATTCTTGCAGGCAGAAAGAAGCGGACCGGTTCCAAACCGATAAATCTTGCTTTCCCCATTCATTCTTTGCGTTTTTGGCACGTGTAGCAGCAACTGTAGGAGCAAGCAAGCAAGCTCAGGCAACCAACACTTTTGCAGTAATTTTCATCTGAAATTTCTGATGCAATAAAGTTATCCCTCATAATATCACATTTTATCCATTTATAGGGAAGGGAATGAGGTTTTATCAGCTTTTGGAATGTACACGGTGCATATTTCGGTCCCCATAAATTATTTCCCTTGCATTTTAATACAAAGTGCTAATCTTCATTTCCATAATGCGTAATGGAAATTTGGATTTAGGAGATTTGGATGCCGAACTAGTAGATGCATCATATCGCTCTCTTAATAGATTTCATATAATATAATTAATATAGAGCGTATTTTCGTAACTTTTTTCAGTTTGACGAATCAAGTAGTCGCCCTCAAGGAAATTTCGGCTACAGGAGGAAGAAGGCACGCCATTTACAGCCATCCGGGAAGCATCCCTTTTGAAGGACCTGAAGCATTCAAATATCGTGATACTTCATGATATTGTGCATACACGATCCACTCTCACTTTTGTCTTTGAATACCTTGTAAGAAAATTATTTCATCTTGTGTACTCCCATGCATGCGTTCTTGGCATAAAGTGAAAATTACTTTGAATAAGTCATGTTGGGTTTCCGCATTGGAGAATCAAATTAATCTTGCTTTTTCATATGTGAATAACACGCTTGATTATGGTTATTGCTCTCAATTTCCAGCACACGGATCTTTCACAGTATTTGGAACGGCACCCAGGCGGGCTGAACCCCAAAAATGTGAAGCTCTTTCTCTTTCAATTGCTCCGCGGTTTGGCGTTCTGCCACAG